>CM039719.1:62806810-62900139 GCA_022539455.1 Dendrobium nobile | reverse complement strand
GGTTTTCGCTTGACGGAGATGTGGTTTGCCTCAAAGTGCAATATGAATGGAGACCTTATCCATGTGAGCATTGTAAGTCCTTAATGCATTTATCTTCATCATGTCCCTCTCAACCTCCTAAGGAATCGAATGAACAAGCTAATGGGGAGAAAAATCCGCGTAATATTAATCCGAGTCTCAAGCACTAGATGTTACGTTAGTAGTTGACAGCTAGCATAATTTTTTCGAACAAGAACACAAGCCAGTTAATTAAAAATAATAAAAAGATTAAACTATCTAAATATATTAAGAAAACATCATAATACACCCTTATTATGTGTTTATTCAAGTTATTTATTTAAGCAATAAATATAAAATTGATATTATTATCTCATTAAAGTTTCGTTTGGGATGGCTTTCTTACTGATTTTTATATTAAAAAACTGTTTTAAAAAGCAGTAAAAAGTGATCTCAAACGAAGCAGAAGTGGCTCAAAAGCATTTGCAACTTATAGGAGAGGACAAGAGCTTATACAAATAATAAATCTGGACAAAATAGAAAAATGAGAAGTAAAAGATGCTACACACTAAAATCTTAATTGCTGAAGGCAGAATAACATGCAACAATGACAAACTAAAAACATTATGATATTGAATGTTTCTTTATCCTCCAAAAGGATTTCCTGAACTTTGTTTGCTTTAAAAACTATCCATGTGTTTGAGAATGGCTTTGTGAAAATCTGCCACTGGTTAGTAATTGAACTGAAAAACTTTAAAGATTCTTCAGACCATGTAAGTCATGCCTACTTGCATCAAATGTGTATGAGGAATGCTCAAAGTTGCTATCCCTCTTCTGCAATTCTTCCTCAAGAAGGCATAGAAGTAGTTTATAATCAGCTTTTTGAAAAACCAAGAGTCTTTCCTGGCTCTAATATCTCCATGACCAAGAAGGTAAACTACCCCTGACTCCTTTGCCTTGTGTATGAAGGAAAGCTCACTCTCCAGGCTCTTTCCTGGATCTGTAACAGCATCATCTATGGCCTGAGAAAATGAAGAACTAGCTTCCGAGCTTTGTTTTTCGAGGCACTCATAATCGGAAAGAAGAGGAACGCCGAGGGAATAAATGCTGCCATTTGGCGCGACAAGAACACTTGAAAATGATGTTTCTTCTTCAGAATCAGAATCGCCATCCTCGTCGCTTTCTAAAGAGCGTTCTTGGGCTTCTCGACGAATGAATTTTTCAAGGCTTTCGATCAGAAGTTGTTCAAAGATCTGGTGATGCTCCTTCCGCACATCTTTGTAGCCATACCTATAGGAAACAAGCTTAAGTAAAGGGCGCTCTGTTGCAAATCATATTGAAAGGAAGCAGTTAAGATCATTGGAAGGTTTGTTGGTGTTCATTAGGATTGTAAAAAAAATTGGTTTGTTAGTGTTCATTAGGATTGTCAAAAAAAAGAAAAAAGGTTGTTTGTGTTCAATAGTATTTGGCTCAACATTTAATTTATCCTTTATATTTTTTCTTTCAAGTATTGGCATGAGGAGGATTATTAGGCTTGCAAATGAAAGGACTGATCTCTATCACTTTTGAGAATGTAAAGATCAAGAAAACTACATACAACATTTAGTATTAACATCTGAGAATCATGTTCATCATTCAAAAAATTCAATATGGGAGAATTTCTATGTGACGTTTGTGAAGTAGCACAACACGAATACATTAATTTTTCAATGAGTGATACAAGAACTCTTATTCATTTTTCACTTATTCATAAATATTATATGGGGACTATCCTTTACATCTAACATCCATGGGGCTTGATAGTTTATATCCTTTAACGATGATAACACCTGTATGTCATGAATTTTTTTTATTACAAGTCAAAGATTGATCTTAGTATCATATTTCCTACCATTTCATTATGGTCAAATATCCATTTGGTGTTTTAATATTAGAAGAGACAGATCTCATAACATCAGTGACAACTTAACCATTTTATCTCCTACTTCCAAAAAAAAAAAATACAAAAGTCCTCATGTGCATGTACACTCCATTAAAATGGGATTGATGAACAAAAAAAAAACAAACAACTAGCTCATACAAGAGATCTCTTTTTTTATATAAATATCCCAAAATAATTGGATGTGCAACAACTATAACAATCACAAACATTATAAACAATTAACCTAAAAAGGTTGTTCGATTCAAGAGTTCTACACAAATCTTAAACAAGTTCTTGCCCATTTCAAGACCTCATACATTGTTCTCAAAATATTTAAAAGTGTTGTCTTTGCTCATAAATATTTCTAAAATAGACAAAAACTTAATCCTAGAGAAATTAAATATAATTTTATTAACTATTCTCCAATGCAAAAAATAAAAAATAAACAAATGCTATCACCCCCCCCCCCCCCCCCCAAGAAAAGCTTATGAGTAAGCTAATGTCACTTTCAATGAGAACTACTTCCTACTCAACTATTACATATTTACTCAAGAAGAAATACATCTCAATATGGATAAATCCAATCAATTGAATCAAACCCTATCAATAAATTCAATGAGGGAACCATTAAGCCAATAAATAAAGGTCCAAGAATTTCCACATGTGCTTATAGTCGAAGCTCAAATTGCCATTCATTTATAACTTTAAAACTCGGGCCTTTAAGGAGTTAAGCAAAATATAGAAATTCATTGAGGAAATTAGGGCTTGGAGTTAGATTAGAGTGACAATCATGTCTTATGGCTAGTCTAACATTAAGAATAGAAACTTAATTAACATTCTGATAAACAATCCTATGACAATATGACACCATTTTATTAACATATGTAAAACAATCTGATCAGGTGATGGACATAGAGTACATTTTTTTATTGATTGATGGAGTGATGAGATTGGAGAGCATTTGAAGGTACAAGCTATGACAAATAATGCTAGTGCTTATAAGGAAACCAAGACTAAGCTGATGAAAAAAAGAAAGTATCCCTACTGGACACCATGTGCTGCAAACTGCATAAATCTCATTCTAGAAAAGCAGAGTGACTTGCCTCAATATAAAAATGTCCGGACCAAAGCCAAGAAGACAAGCAAATTCATCTACAACCATTCTTAGGTTTTGATATTGACGTGAAAATTTTCTAATAAAGAACTTTTTATGCCAAGCTACAATTAGATTTGTTGCAGCTTATTTGATGTCATGGTTTAAAATTGAGCAATAAGAGGCACGCCTCAGCGCAATTTCGCCCCTTTAAGCCTCAAAGCCCATGCAATGAGTTCAAGATTTGAGGCGTACGCCTCAAGGTTTAGAGGCGTCCGCCTCTAAAAATTAAAAAAAAAGCTAATCTAATATATATTTGTTCAGTTCGGACCCCCCAACCCTCGCACGGTATTTCGTCATTTCCCAAAAACAGGTTTTCTCCCTTCTTCTTCGAGCAACCTTTTTCCCTCTTCGTTCGGCATCAGCTTCCTTCCACCGTGAGTTGCTCTTCGCCTATTGCTTAGAGTTATCTTCAAACGTGAGTTGGGCTGGAGTCTCCTTTGACCAACCGCTTGAAGCTCTTCTTCTTCGTGGTTCCATCCATCACCTTATTTTGAAATACAAGATCAGTCTGTTCTGCAATAAGAACCTCCATATTCTGCTGAGTAAGTTCCACAATCGATTTGTCTACCATTGTCAATGCGTTTTTGTTGCGCTTTCACTGTGCTTTTGTTGCGCTTTTGTTGCACTTTCTCTGCACTTTCACTCTTACATAAAAAATTGTTCTGGGGGCGCTGCCCCCAGAAACCCCTGCAGGGGCGCTGCCCCTTGACCCTACAACCTGACCGGTCAGGTCGAACCACACCAGGGGGCAATGCCCCCTTGGACCCCTGGCAGATTAGTATATTGTTGTATTCATCACCTTTAGTACTAGTTGTTAGTGTTAGTCTGCTTCTTCATGAGTGCATTTTGTATAAGTTTTCTTAATGTAGAATAAGTGAAGCATTATGTTTAGGGATTCAATATATTGCACTAATATATTCTTCTCATAAAGGATGGTAAGAAGGATAAAGCTGCATCAGGTCATAGAAAAGATCCAGCATGAAAACAACACAGGTGGATGTAGGGGGAAGTGATAAAACATATATCTATTTAAAATACAATTACTACGATAAAGTTGTGAAGGATGGTGTGACTAGGATGAAGGATCACCTTTCAGGATCTCACAAGAATGTCGCTCTATGCTCCAAAATTCCTGATACTGTAACGGAGGAGATAAAGTCATACATGAACAAGTCTACCACGTCAAAATATCTTGCACATAAGCAATTTGAGGACAGAGTTGATGTTGGCTCTTACTATGAGAGTGAGCGCAGCATTAGGGATTCATCTTCTTCGATGAAGCTCATTTCATCTAGGGGTGTTAGAGTACCTATGGATCATTATATGGTGGCCACATCAGAGCATAGGCCTCTTACTACACAGAAGATGGCCCCAGAAAATGCAAGGGAGGCATGGAGAAGAGTGTGTAAGGATATAGACAGATTCTTCTACGAAAATACAATTCCATTTAATATTGCAACATCACCTGCTATTACAACATGATTCATTTAGTTGGAGCATTTGGGAGAGGGTTCAAACCTCCAACCATGTATGATTTGAGAATATGGATTCTAAAGGAGTTGGAAAACACTGATAAAAGCATTGAAGAAATTAAGAGGATTTGGGCCCAAACATGAGTAACAATTATGTCAGATGGGTGATCTGATTTCAAACATAGAAGTCTGATCAATATTCTCATTAATAATTCTTATGGTACTGTGTTTTTAAGGTTAGTTGAAGCATCTGACTAGGTCAAAGATGCTGAGTTCATATTTGGATTATTAGATAGCATTGTTGAGAAGGTTGGAGAACATTTGGTTGTACAAGTTGTGACAGATAATGCAAGTTCTTACAAGACTGCATGTAACAAACTTATGGAGAAGAGGAAACATCTATACTGGACTCCATGTGCTGCACATTATATAGATCTGATTCTTGATAAGCTTGGGGAGCTACCTCAACATAAGAATGCACATACTAAAGCAAAAAAATAACCAAGTTTATTTACCACCACTCTTGGGTTCTAGCTCTTATGAGGAAATTTTCAAAGAAATAAATTCTAAGGCCAGCAGCAACAAGATTTGCCACCGCTTATTTGACCTTAGAGAGCATGTTGGATGCTAGACAACCTTTAGAGGCTATGTTCACAGTGGTTGAGTTGTGCTTGGGCGAAGAAGGTTGAGGGAAAAGATATTAGAAAAATTATTTTAAATGATAGATTTTGGCAAAGTATCTTATATGCCATTACAACCACTAGACCTTTAGTTCAAGTTTTAAGAATGATGAATGCTGAAAAGAAGCCTACAATGGGTTTCATCTACAATGCCATGGATGAAGCCAAAGAAATGATTGCCTCTAACTTAGGAGGCGAAGAGGATAGCTTTAGGGAAATTTGAAATATTATTGATGATAGGTGGGAGCTACAACTTCACCAGCACTTGCATGCAGCTGGTTATTACCTAAATCCTCAGTATCAATATGCAGATAACAAGTCTACAAATCCTGAAATAAAGTTGGCATTGTATCATTGCATGGATTGGCTAATAAGTGATGAAACTGAAATATCAAATGTTGACATGCAATTAGTATCTTTTAGCATTGTATCATTGCATGGATTGGCTAATAAGTGATGCAACTGAAATATCAAATGTTGACATGCAATTAGTATCTTTTAGGAATAAAGAAGATTTTTTTGGATTACAACAAGCAAATTATACAATTACCAGACGATCTCCAAGTAATTTTATTTAATGTTTTAAACATTTATTTAAAAATTATTTGTTTCGCACTAATTAAACTCTCTTATATAAATATTAGTTGAGTAGTGGATTCAATTTGGCGATGGGACACCAGAATTGCAGCGTTTTGCTGTGAAAGTTTTGGGCTTGACATGCTCAAGACCCGATTACACAATTTTAAACATTGTTTGATGCAACAGAGCATGTTGGAAGCTAGCCAATTATTCGAGAATATCTTTACTTCTAGTCAATGATTTAATATACTTGGGCTAAAAAAGTTGAAGAAAATGAAGTTGGAAATATTATTGTGAATGAGAGATTCTAGTTGAATGTCACATATGCAATAATAACAACAGGCCATTTGTTCAAGTATTGAGGGTATTGAATGTCAAGAAAAAGCCAGCCACAAGCTTCATTTAGAATAAAATAGTCGTGCCCAAAGAATTGATAATCCAAAACTTAAAAGAAGATGTCAGGCATAGAGAGATTTGAGAAATCATTGATGAGAAGTGAAAAATTCAACTCCATTGTCATTTGCATGCTGTTGAATATGACTTTAATCTTTAATTCTAATATTTTGAGAACAATTTATCCAATCATAAGATTAAGTTGGGACTATGCCATTATATGAAAAAGTTTATTACTGACTGAACTGAAAGAGCAAATGCTAATATGCAATATGTCCATTTAGAAATAAATAATATTTAGATATCGTTGAAAAATGTTCTTCGAATAATTTTTAATATCTAATATCATGATTGAAATAAAGGACCCTCCAAATTCTAAATTTATAAGTTAAAACTACTCTTTTTCTTTCAAATTTAAGTGAATGGTGGCTACAAATTGGTGTGGCATTCCAAAGCTATAATATTTATTGTTAAAATATTTGAAATTACATGCTCATTAGCTAGATGTGAGTGCAATTGGAGCACATATAATCAAGTTCGCATGATCTTAAAAATGACGTTCTTTGTATACATCCTGTAGAACAAGAGAGTGCAGGATATAAATTTGAAATAACAAAATGTTTGAAGGATGATGAAGATCTCCTATCATGTGATGATATGCTATCAAATGATGTATGATTTGTGGATGATAATGAGGTCATACCATCTTAGTTGCAACAAGATGATCTAAATGCTGATTTCTTCGATGGGGAGAGAAATAAGAGAATTACTTCTAACACAAGCCTACAACAATAAAAATTTAAAAAAAATGTATCTATAAAAATTTAAGTATTTAAAGTTATCTTAAACTTTAATTAATATTCTTAATTTTTTATTGAAGATTACTAATTAGGGAAGATGAAGATGATCGACATTAAAGAAGAAGAAAAAGAAAGGGAGAACTTAAGACTCAACCGAAGATGAGACAGGAAAGAAAACTATTCAGTATAATGAAGACTCCAATGAAGACCCCTGAGTAATGAGAGTAATGACGACTTTTGATTGCTTGTTACAGTCTTAAGTAGATCATCAGATGTTGCAATATTGGATAAAAGGAGGTAAGAGAGAAATTTATTATGCTAAACTTGTTTGAAGTGTTATTTTTATTTTATATATTATGTTATTTTATTTGATTTCATATTACTTTAATTAATTCATGTTTGCATTACATTTCTACTTTGCACAATTTGCTACTTGATATATATACAAATTATTACTTCTTACCATGTTAGAATGTTAATATATCATTTTTTAACATATTAATTGATTATGATGTTACTATATGACTTCTTACCTTCATTTTACTTCACAAAATTTTTTATTGTGAGACTTATGCCTCAAAATGCTATGAGATTTACATCTTGCCTCATGGATAAAAAACACCTCAATACCCAATTGCAAAATTTTAAACCTTGATTTGAAGGAAACCAAGAATAAAGGAATTCTATTTTAAAAAATGAGAGGATTTGACTCTTAAAGAATACAAAGATGCAGATTATGTGAATTATATAATTGCCAAATGGTCAACTTTAAGGTATTGCACATTTGAAAAAAGTGATCTAGTGTCTTGAAGAAGAAAGAATTAAAATATGGTAGGAAGATCTAACATAGAAGCCAAATTTGAATCTGTAGCACGAGAAACTTATAAATTATTATTGTTAAAAATTATCCTGAAAGATTTAGAAGTTGAGTGAAAATGAATTATGAGGCTCTATCGTGATAACAAGTTATCCATTAATATTGCACATAATTCTATGTAATATGCTATAAAAAGCATATTGAAGTTGATAGACAATTTACAAAAGAGGAGCTAGTAAGAGGTCTAATAGATACTCCATTTACAACCGCAGGAGAATAAATTACTGATATTGTCGCCAACAAATTATCAGGGGCAATCTTTCAAAAATTATGAGGCGATCTTGGAGTGGATGACATCCATTTATTTGCTTGAGATAAAGAGTGAAACACATGCATAATTTTGCCAACTAGGACCTACTCTCACCAAGGCTATCATCCTCTTTCCTTCCTCTTCCCATGTCACCAATTGATCAATCGAATCCCTACTTATAACTAATCAATCCATAAACTATTCTAATTGCTTTATAATTATTATTCAACCTAATTAACAATTCACGAGCTATCATAATTATTATGTAATTATTATTACTTGATTTTATTTGTTTCATATTAGAATCTCTCTTAAGATTGTAAAAATACTAAATAAATATTAGAATTAAGCACTCAATCGGCTCGCACCCATTCTTGTCAAAAATACTAATCATATAGAAGCTACTTATGCATCAGATGGAACATAGCTTAATCAACTAATGGATCACGACTAAAATACATGAATGAGATCATCTGCCCAAAAAATATTTAGAAGCCAAAACTTTTTGCGTTTGGATCATGCTCCTACTATCCAATTCAAGTTCCTTTGGTTGTATGAAAATTAGTTGATTGAAATGAAAAGAAAAAAAAAAAAAACAAGTTCCTTTGGTTGTAGCAGCATTTCAACTTGTCAGCAGTACAGATATTACAAGCAGATAAACAATTTCTTTTTTTGCTCTATACAAAGCATTATAGATGTAGGGTTTTACAAACTGCGCATATGAATCTTTACTAAAGATTGTAATTAACAAAAAATATTTAGGATAAAAACCTACAACTAACTATTGATGGGGAGTCTAATTCATGCTATACGAAGAAACACCTTATTAGACTCAATCACGAATCAACCTTCACGCAAAAGGGTGCCTAAAGAGCTTCACAGAATTTCTCTTTACAACAGATGGGGCGACCTCCTTTAGGTGATATCAAAGAAATTAAAGATGCAAAAAAGAACCCTACAATCAAAATGATTGTGAAATCTACAATAATGAAAATAACCAATTGGGTGAAACAAAATAAAAAAAAAATTGGTGTATTTTTAATATTTATCTTATGTTTTATTCGCACTCAGTATTTTAAATTATGGCATGTAGTTCTCAACACAAACATCAACTTCTTTGGTCCCTACCTAACAGCTAAAAATCTAAATATCATATATGAAGAAGTACAAAGCAATAAAATGATAAAAGACGGTTGAAACATGTAAACATAGCATGAAATCTACCAGCCAAGGATTTAAATTTAAACATAAATCAGTCACCATAACCAAGCAATCCTCACAATTTTAACTACAATTTACGGAGCGGGTTCTTTTATGTACCTAGCAATGCAACGGAACATGTGATAGCTCTTGGGGCAGACACGTCGGAAAAGAAACCTCTCATTCTGCGGTACCACAGGAACAGGAACATACTTAATGGACACAAAAATGATCATGGAGTGAATGGCTGGAAGGGTAGTTAGAAAGTGTCCAAATATTGCAGGGATCCCTTTCACCAATTCATTGTAAACTAAACCCATACCAGGGGCTCTGATAGTACCAAGATTGCAACCAAGTTTCAGCATTAAATCCATTGACAACTTCCGCTTGACCTCAGTTTCATACTTCATCTTGCTTCCATAATTCCATATAGACATAATCATAAACAAAACTGCAGCAAACAACAACAAAACCCAGCTTCCATCGCTCACTCCGCCCAAAACTGATGAGAAGAAAAGCAATTCCAAGCCCACGTAGAAAATAAAATAGAATAACACCAGGAAAATGTTGACTTGCCATATAAGAAGCATAATAATGGTTACGAGGACTGTGGTCACCATCATAACTCCAACTTCAGCAATGCCTGCAGCAGAGCTCAATATTAAAATTCAAAGGGCTCTGGAAGTAATATCATAATATAGAATCTATGATACACACAAAAGCCTTTTATAGAACATAGAAAAATAAAGCACCGTTATAAAAACTGAAAACAAAATCAAAGATGTTAAACAAACAAAGGAAAATGTTTATTATGTCATCCAAATTATCATACCACCTTTTATTTTTTTTATTCTCTGATTAAAAGTCATGCCTTTCTTTTTATGGAAATATGAATAATGAAAAACAATTAGATGAAAATTTGAACAAGCATGAATATCAAGTACTCTTCAAACAGAAATAACCAAAAGAAATGTGGAGAACAACACAGTTATAGAAATTTAATCATCTGCGATGACAGTAGTTACTCATCACCCATATTTCACTAGGATCCTCAAGGAACTAAAGGGTCATTTAATTTTTTCTCGTAGCAGACTTTTAAGGTTAAGTTGTAATTTCACGTTAGCATAAGACTAAGAAATGAATAATATTAAAGTACTATTTTTTCAATATTCACTTTGAACTTTAGATGGATTAACTTGCCGCACACAATTTCTAAATTTAACTGTTGTTATGAAATTTCAATAAATTAGAATTCACGTGAACTAAAAAAACCTTGACAATAAGAGCAAGACTTAAAATCTAGGCCATTTGTTTCTAATCACTTTTTTTGGAAACATGGAGTGAACCGTACTATTTCTCTTTCCAATTTGCTATGAATGCATGCTTGCATACTTCAAAACAAATGCAGTGCTTGGTTTCTTATTTTTTTCATAAGATTCAAAACAGCAAAACTCATCATTTGAGCCAACTTAATCTGGGAAATAATTTATTACAAACAGATGAGAACAAACTAACAGGGTGTGGTTAAATTCAAGATCACAAAAAAGAGAACACAAAATGACTCATTTTATCTCAAATATTAAGCTACAAGCTAACTTTTTAGGAAGTGTAAGCAAGGATATTTTCGATCAAATAAATGGTATTTACCTGCATGCATACTAATATCATTTGCATCTACCTTGATAGATAATGTAACTTATCTCGAACATAATCAAAATAATGAAAGAAGAATGAGAGTACAGTACCGTATGCATTGCCGATCTCATTTATACTTCCAAAAGTGGCAACAAATCCAAGACAAAAGACCAGTAGAAACCAGTTTACGACTGGAATATATATATGGCCCATGAACTTTCGGGAAGTGTGTATTATTTTAAGGCGAGGAAAACAGCCCAGGGCTGTTGCTTTCTTTATGCATGAAAAGGTTGCCGTTGTCATTGCCCTGCTTGCAATTAATGCGGCTATCATAGCCACAAAAAGTACTGGCCAGAAAACTCCACCTGCACACAACAATTACGAACTTTGTACCCGTCACCATGGAGTAATAACATAAAGGTTCAGCAGCAAAATCAGTATTTTTAGTAGACAATTACAAAAACTATACCACACTTATAAAGTCCCAAAAAAGAACATGATGCAATTGTTATTAAAGTATTAGTGACACAACCATGAGTAGCCAGAAAGATAAAAATAACAATAATGATAACATTAAGCTTTTATCCCATAACATAGGATCGGCTACATGAATCTTTTTTCTCTATTATGTCAAAAACTATTCCATTTCTCGAGTAAAACTGAAGTTATAAGAACTAAAGATATGAATTTGAATTATAAAGGACCCAACTCGAGCTATAGTCTCGCTCACAACGGAGGTGGAATCAAAGATGGAAAATATGGAAATTGTAAGAAAGGCGGTTGAAGGCTGCACTAATGGTATTGGCTATTGGAGCGTAGGTAGAGACAGTGAGGTTGCAAGCAAGCAAGTGTATTGGGTTTGCGATTGAGCTAGCCATTGATAACAGAGTCTGCTGGAGGGTTGTAGGATCTTGAGAATATGTTTTTAGTTTACACTCATGTTAAATGAAATGAAATGTTCTATCATATCAAGGGAAGTAATTGAAAGTTGAGTAAATGAACTTGAATTCAAAGTAAAATTTAATTCCATATTACATGTGGTAGCTAGCAAGTAGATAAATCACTTGATGGTCGACTAAATAAAATAGCTAGATTTAAATTTAAATTTAAACTTAGTGCTACCTACAACACAATATTTTTATGAAATAGTGTTAATTCCAACAGGTGAACGACAAATTAAAATTTATAAAATTTAGATTTTAGTGATTTATATAATAGACTAAATACTAAAGAGGACGAAAGATGTATGCATAAATTAACCGAACAAAGAGACAGGAAAAATAAGGATTTAATTCAAATGAAGTGAATATGTATAGGAGTTGTTACAAGCGTTCAAACACAAGGTGGTTTGACCAAGTATTTTCCTATCTCAATTGGATGATGTCAAGGATCAATTTTAAGCCCGTATATTTTTGCTTTAGTCATGGATGTTCTTGCTAGACATTTGCAAGAGGATGTACCTTGGTATATGTTTTTTGCTGATGATATTCTTCTTGTTGATTGATGAAAAGAATTATAGAGATCAATATTAGAGTCTAAATGTTTTCATTTGAGTAGATCTAAAACAAAAAGCATAGAGTGTAATTTTCATAATAATAGATCAAGATGTGAGATTGTAACACTGGGTGATCAAGTCATTAAAAAAAGTGCACATCTTAGATATCTCGGATCTATTGTTAGAAACGATGGTGAAATAGATAGTGATATTACTAGTGGAAGTGGATGGTTGAAGTGGAGGAATGCTTTGGCTCGTTATGTGATAGAAAAGTACCCTCAAACTTAAGGGAAAATTTTCTATGATGGTGGTGAGACCTATAATGCTTTATGGCATAGAATGTTCGCTATTAAAGGAGAAGCATAAAATTAAGTGTTGCAGAGATGAGAATACTCAGGTGGAAGAGTGGATTTAAACTTAGATACACAATGCAAAACGAATATATGCGTGAAATGTTTGGAGCAGCTTCAGTGGCACATAAGATTAGAGAGAGTTGCCTTAGAATGGTTTGGTCAAATAAAATGTTAGCCTTTCAATGACCTTGCTAGGAGAGTAGATGTATTTGATCCAACTAATGCTAAGAAAAAAAGAGATAGGCCTAATAAACTTGATTAAAAATTACTATAAATGAACTTTTTTTAATTAAATTTAAATGATAATTTAACTCTTAACATGACAGAATGAGGAAAAAGAATTCATGTAACCAACCCGACGTAGTGAGATAATGGCTTGTTGTTGTTGTTATTATAGACTACCTAATCATGAGCACATGATTATGTAATAGACAAGATGATGAAAATATGCATGAGCTTTTCGGCTTACTCGGCATTGATGAAAAGAAAATCTGCTCATTCTGAGTGGGATTTTCCATGAGAAAAGCAGCTTGGCCAAGGTAACCCAGCAACAGGCAGGGAAGAACCAGAAAAATGAAGGTCAACTGCACAAGTATATTAACATAATTGAAAAAAGAAAACACAAAAAAAATGGACTGTCCCATAAATTTCTTTAAAACTATACCTGAACGGATCTAACTGAGAAATAACAGAGGTCTGCAAACATGGCTTCAGAACCTGAGAAACAAGTAATCTTAGAAGTTAATAATATTCAGCCATGTTTATCATACATTCATAGATTGCATTAGCGTAAAAATGCTAGCGAAAGAAGAAAATAGCTTTACACGAAGTCGAAAAGGAAAAGGTAAATTGCTTACTCAATATAACAAATAAATGCTATATCAATTAGTGCTTAATTAAAACAATCTTTTCAATGATTTGAACATGTGACCTACAGGATCAATCATGCTATAATTAACTATGTCGTGTGAGTTCTATTCTATACAAAAAAGGCCCAATTTAAAGTAAAGAACTAGTAAATTTGGACAGTCAAATATTAGCTGGCAGTTTTGAAAGTTTTAGCTCGCAAGTAGTTTTATCGAATTTCAAATCATTCACTTACTTCAACTACTCATGATATGGATGTGGGAGCATCAACTCCGTTCCTTTGGGCTATTCAGGAGTGGGAGAATTTGTTGGATTCTATGAAAGAGGCTTTTTCATAGTTCATTTAGTATAAGGTAATTTAAGAAATCAAAATAACTTGCGAAGATGTTGGCATTGATAAAGATCAAATACAATTCATTGGAACCTTTTGCTTTCCCCAAGAAAATCCAAATATTCAAATCTCAGCTTTATCGTAATCAGAAATTTTGTCTCAGAAGCTTTCAATATAATTTAAACATATTTTATTTATTTTGCAAGGAATCAAATCTTATACCTCCAGTTCAGATGTGAAAACAATTCCAATGAATAAAGTTGGTCATTTGTTGATTACCCTTGATCGCTGATAGCAAGGCCATGTTGAGATACATCTGAGCTCTGAAAATTCGCAATACTGCCTTTGCCGAGAGAGTTTGAGTTTTTTTTTTTTTATCAATTTGTCAAAAGGCAGAATAGATTTGAAGATAAAATACTACCCAGATATTTGGACTTCATTTTAAGAGGATTTTATTATTTTGATCCAATTTTTATATATGTGCAAGCCCCTTTGATTAATTATCCTTCTCGGTAACAAGAGAGAACTTTCAATTAAAGCTAGTTGTTAGAAACAAAATGCTTAGTAATATTATGTGGCAAATCACAAAGCTTGAATATACGCCATCTACATAACGGCCAATTGCACAGTAATATTATGTGTCGACCTAAAATAGTTGAGATGAAGTTTGTTAATTTTAAATAAGCTTAAATAAGCCAAACCACAATCTGCATGTCAGAACAAAATTTCATGCAAAGAAAAAATTTAGCTTGATTTGAGTGAAGTTCAGTGAATTTAGTCAAACTTTCATACCTGTTGCACTAAGTAGGCAACCTCCAAGTGCATTCCAAGCTTGAAAAGGATTTTTCTTAAAATAATGGTAGATGTAAAAAGGATTAAAGGCTCTGAAAGCCGTCATCCCATATTTAATAAGATTGAAAACCCCAATGCCTCCAAGACAACAGAACCATAAGAACAGGGCAGGACCAACAGCAAGCCCCATTTTGCTTGTTCCAAACTTCTGTACACTAAATAATACTATAAGAAATGCAACTGTAATCATCACCACTTCACCTGAACAAAATAAAGAAACAAATAATAGATGAAAGGAAGTTCGATAAATCCATGGTTTCGCATGTGGAAAAAACATAAAAATGGTTGAAAGTAGTAATTTATCAAAACTTGACCTAAATATTTCTTTCATTTGCTAACGAAAAAGGTGGGATTTTGATAACAAAACAAGTACGTGCTGTTTTCCTTCTTCCCAATAAATTGAAGTGACTGAATGCATATAACAAACAGACATATTTCTCAAATCTTCAATATTCAAAATGTTATCCAGTAAGAATATTATATAGATTAAGTATTATTATATGTACTAACAACACTCACTAAATTGTACTGCGCTAATAGACCTCTGCGATATGGAGACCAGCAAACACATCAAATAACTTGTCAAAAACTATTACAAGCATCATTGCGTCAATGAAGAATATGAAAAAGCACATGATTAATTAGAGCGAAGATTCTATATTTCATTTAAATTTTATATTTTATAAATACATTTGGTTCAAGGCCCAGGGGTAATTTTACTTTAAAATATGAATGTCATCTAAATATGTACTATCCATATATTGTTGGATCAGTCATTAAATTAAGCAATGATGTACACAAGACCAAGTTTTGCACAAGAAATGGGAATCATCATATAACCAAGAAGTACTACGGAGTACATTGAATGAGATCTATGCAGAAACCTAGACACAAGGAGTACTACGGAGGACATCTATAAACTAGATTTGCATAGCATATAGTTGGGTGTTACTATTATATAAGATAGTCGTATTATCAATCTATCACGAAACCCAGTAAAAATATGGTTTGGCTCAGAAGCTTTCTGGAAGAACTAAATATATTACAAGAAGGTCCTAAACTCTTTTGTAACAACCAAAACGTCATTCACTGAGCAAAGAACCTCTCCACTATCTTAAAAAGCACATAAAACTTAAGTACCACTATAAACACAATTTGCTCAAAGGAAATGCCCTACAGCTTGTCAAGTTCAAGGGGGCAGAAAACCTCACTAATATTCTCTCAAATGTAATGCAAACAGAAATGTTGAGGCAATATGAAGCCTCAATTAACCTCTTTGAATGATGATTTTGAGATGTAGCACAGAGAGGTATTTTAAAATTGACCACTAAGCAGGTAAATAAAGAAATTTTATCTCTAATTCTGCTAAAGAATTTCCCCCCCCCCCCCCCCCCCAAAAAAAAAAAATCAAATAACTATAAGATATAATTGAGATTTCCTATTAATTTCAAATATAGGTTGGCATTTGTAAATATATGATTAAATTCGTTATGAGGTCTTTTTTTTTTAATGCAAATAGTATAACCCAATAATGAAATGAGTACACAAGCGGCAATTACAATGAATTTTCAAATTAAAAATGTAAAAATAAAGAAGACAATAATGGGTAACCATGTGATAGATCATTAAATATCTATTTGATAGACAAAGAGATCAATGATAAGCACTCATTTAGCCTAGTGAATATTTGAGGGTGACAATAATTTTTTTCTTATTTCATCCCCCTTCTAAAAAAAGGATTGGAAACCTCTTATCCGCTTGGATTCAATACTTGAAAGGCTAATGTTTGAACCAAAAGACTATTTAGACTCAATTGCATCAATATCCTTGACAATAGTAATGAGAACACGGGCTAACTCCACTTGAGAATTTTAATAAAAATTGCAAAAACTTGAAAGATATTTTTATTAATTTTACGATATCAAGTCATTATATTATCACTATAAATAGAACCTTAGAATGAAGGTCTTGGCATCCCTTTACAATAAACAAGAAAAGAAAATATAGAGAGCAAAGGAAAGGGACTTTCATCAGAGAAGGAAAGGGAGAAGAAGTTTTTCGAGTATTTGTAAAAGAATTTTTGGACTCTTCAAGAGGCCCAAGGTATTGGTATTTGTTATTCTAGTAATATGAAAATATCACAGTCATAAACACACATTTAGATGTTGTCCGACAAAATATAAATAGGAAAAGCATAAGTTGATAGAGTTTGTTAACTACAAAGGAAACGTCAGGACATGTTAAGGTAATATTTTGGAGTGCAACATAACTTGACTATATTGATAGACATCGAAGAGAAGAGTGATCAACATAGATGTGGGCATTGGGGTAGATAAAATGTTGGCAACCTACATGTGATGTTCAAAAGGTAGATTATGAATATACTTCTGCTAAGATAAGAGGTTGCCATGCTTTAAGGGTGGGACTTCAATTCTTACAAAATAATGAAAATTCCAAAGATCTGGATGAAATATAAGTCATTCAAAGCTCTGATAATAATAATTTCTAATAAGAATAATAATATCAACATAGATAAAGATGAAGAGGATGGCGTATTGTTTCCAATAAGTAAAATAACAAAGGATCCAGCTTGGATACCACAAATCCAAATTGAAGAAAGGTGTAAAGTACATTATGTCATACTCAAAGAGCATCAAGAAGACGATAGATAGCATCATGCAACTTACACAAATGTTGATAAAATTACGGGTGAATGAAACAAGGTGGTCATCGATTGAATATAAAATCATCTAATATCCCTTGTAGAAATGCATTATTTACATTTAATTGATAGAGAGGCTAGTTGCAATGGACAACAATATACAGGATGGTACTTATGGTTGTAATTTTACAATAAAGATGAAAATTGAATGAAAATCAATACCTAGGTGTTGTGGAAAACCTTTGGTTTGAGCCATATATTTGTCAACATAGTCATTAAGGTTTCTGCTTGATCTTGAAAATCCACTAGTAATCAATAATGCTTTGTTGATTGGTGATAGGTAGCATGTCCTAAGTATTGTTGGGAACACGTGCTCAAATTCCTCAAACATGTCTTATCTCCATATACCTAATTAAATTTTAGTGTTTTTTAAGTAATAGCATTAGTTCCAAATCCAAAGGATGTTTTGGTGGTCACAAGGTAATCAAATATTTGTTTGGATTTGCAAGTTGAAATGTAATATACTAATATGACTAGGTCAAAGAGTGTGAATGTGTAAGTGGAGAGGTGGAAGGTGAGGAGTCATTGATTATGGTGGATATGGGAGAATCTAGTTATGACGTAAAGTTAGAGACAATAATGGGATATGTGAGGGAGAATTTGTAGGCTAGATTGATTGATGAAGTTTTACATGGAGGAGCAACAGAATAAAAAAAAATAGAATGGGCGTCGAGTTAGAATTCAATTTCAACAAACACTACATGATGATAATGAAACCATTAGAGGTGGAAGGATCATAATGTTGCAAGATGGAGTAAATGAGAAAAGACAAAGTTAAAACATGGGCTCAAGTTTCTTGTGTGCATAAGTTTTTAATCAAGAATGACATAGGCAGCCAAAACTATGAGTTTAAAGTAATTTGGCCAATTGTTAAGGAGGGTTTTTAAGAGAGAATTGTTTTGATTAATAGTAAACATGCGAGTAATAAAAAACATTGTTGTTTGACAATCCCAAGTCTAGAATTGTAGTAGTGCCTCCTCTTTATAAAAAAGAGTGAGGGTTGTTCCATAATAGAATGATGACATCTTCAGCCAAGCCAACAAGTTGGGATGTATAAGGATTGAATGTGTTAAATAATATATTTTCATAGTACATAATGAAGATCTTTATATTATACATTGCCATCTAAGTAGCTTATGCAGATGGAGGTATCAAAGTACTTTCAACAAGATTTAATTGTTCAAAAATATTTGTTACATTGGATTTGTGTTTCGAGGGAAGAGCCATATATATTTGCCTATTTGGCATAGCGATCAATAAAGACAGCATATAATTGGAAGTGATCATAAGAGCTTGTTGGAAATTTTAGTATTTTTGAGCTTGTTAGAATAGAAAACCCAAATCGAAGATGGTGACTTCTATTACAAAAGCAAGCATTACATGGATCAATAAAAAGATTTATTTTTGACGTTTGACCTAAAGAGAATTTCGGTGGATAATAGATGAGATGCCATTGTCATTTTGGAGCAATGGTGGCTAGTAGTGATTGTGGAGAGGAAGATGGCCACAAGTTTCCACTATTCTAAATTTCTAATCAGAGCAATGTTGTGTTTGCAAAGCCTTCACAATAAAATGAAAAGAAAATAATACAATGGGTATTTTGTTGTGTTAAAATTGAGATGGAGATAGTAATTTTTAATGAAGTGCAAGAGCACACTAAATGCCATTAAATGAAAGAAGATTTAGAAGAATGAAGAGTAGTGGTGCCAAGGTATGTGATTGAAATATTTCCATCATCACTAACAATAAAGTCCTCAAGACCATTGTATTATGACATTATTGAGATATTTTGAGAGTTGAATGTCATTTAGTGTGAGGTTGTAAAGCCAAATACACAAGTGCCATTGTTGTATAGTAGAATTCGTCTACTGATATGCTTGAGTATGAACAGAAGGTGTTGTCTTGGAGAAAAAAATAATTGTGATATGCCTAAATTTGTCACAAAGTTGACATAGAACTCAATTGCAATTAGTATTGGAAGAAGTTCACCAATTCCCTTTTTTCTGAGATCAGCAAGGATGATAATTACCAACAAGTCTTCTTTACAGATTTCGGTACTAAAAATTACTATGTAGGCCCTTTTTGTTATAGTTAGGATGTCTACATTTCTTGCTGGATCCCTTTGAATCAAATTGAAGATTAAATCATATCACACAAACATACTTTACATTGTTTATCCAAGGATTTGGATAAGTTCATGATGGAGAGCAAGGCTTGTCAAGATGAGTTGTTGATTCAAATAAAATAAGTTTCTCATATAAAGGATAAGAAAATAAGAGGCACTTTATAGAGCCCCATATTTAAAGAATTAAAAAATTAAAAAGAAAAAATTGCGATTAAAAGAATTCCCAACTTCTGGTTTGCAAGAAGTATGTCATCAATTGAACATACTGAATTAATAAAGTTTGTTGTAATAATAAATCACATTCATATACTATCATTCACAAAACAATAAATAGCAAACCTTTGAACATGTTTTCTCTCTTAAAATAATGAGAAAACCAATTTAAATAAAAAGGACACCGAAAAGTACAAAGCATGTTTCCAAACCTTTCACGATATGTTTAGTGATACTTTAGTACCCTTGAATAACCCATTTGTCAATCAACAAATGAATTCATTCTCTTACAAAATAAAAGTATGGAATAACTAATTAAACTCCTCTATATGTTGCAATAGATATTTACTACGCCGCATCAAAACTAGTTGAGAAACTAAATAACATTCATCATATTCAACATTATCTGATTTGCAAAAAAAGAAATTCAATATGTAAATCATCATTCAACATGTTCAACATTATCTGATTTGCGAAAAAAGAAATACAATATGTAAATCATATATTTCAGCAAAAAACCAAGGACTACACATTAAAAGTAAAATAAAAAGAAAATCACCTTGTTCAACACTGGCAATTCCAACCTTGAGTCCATTCACAGCTGACATGACTGCAGATCAAATACAAGAAAAGTTTAGCTCATAAAAATAAATTAAAAGACAGGTAGCCTTAGAATAGGTTCTTTCACTTCTTCTTATTTGAAAAAAAATAGATCAGTCTAAGCAACGGTGGAACTAGACAGGAGATGGGGTGGCTCTTGCTCTCCCTATATTAAAAAAAAAAAAAATCCCCTGTAACTAGAAATAATATTAGAATAAGTTCTTCCACTTCTTATTTGAAATCCTAATCCTATCAGTAAACCTAAGTATCACTTCCTCAAAAACATCAATAGAAAAATTCAAAAACATAAACAAACCTGACATTGCTGGCGTGACAACACCGCCAGCTATCACCATGGCAGTACCAAACAGCACCAAGATTAAAAGCAGTTTTTTAAGTATTGCAGAGGTTTCAAGATGCTCCTTGAGTTTTAAAGACCTCTCCAACTCAGCTGATGGAACTTTCAATCTGAAACTTGAAATGCGAGCATCAGAAGGCAATTGGTTTGGAAGAAGACTGGCTTTTGCATTTCTGCATATCAATGAATACAGAGCAAATGTCCCCCCTGAAAATCGCAGTTTAATAAAACTATGATTCTTGATTTAAGATTCAAGAATACTAGAGACAGCAACCTTCTTATATCCTTAACCATACCTTCTCCATCGTCATTACCCCAGAGCACTATCAACGTGTACTTCACCAGTGGAATCATGATCAAAGTGTATAGAACAAGAGAGAGTGCTCCAAGAACATCTTCCTTCTCAGAAATTGGATATTTATTAAACATGATATCAAAAGTATAGAGCGGACTAGTTCCAACATCCCCAAATACCACTCCAAGAGTCTGAAGAACCAGTATAAGGCTCCCACCCAAATTAAAGTCCTGAAATTTATTGTAATAAGTTTGAGAAAGAAGACATCTCGTATTTTATTATGTCTTCTACGATCAAAACAATGTAAAAGCCGCAAGTTCTGTCAAAATACCGAAAGATTTTTCATTTACATTGAAGTAACTAGAATCATGTATTAGGGAGAAAAAAGAAGAAGAAGAAGAGGAAAAGGAATGCTAATACATAAGCTCATCAGTGAGACTAGTATCAGTTCGACATGCTATTCTCCCGCTACAAACTCCTTACAATGATAGTTAATACATAACAAAAATAAAATAAAAATAAAAAATTCAGACATAATATGATAAGGGAACTTGTTTACCTACCTCGTAATCATGCCTCTGGACTCCAGGAACCTCAAGCGCCTCGACATCAAAGGAATCAATCCTGGGGCCGGTCCTGATCAGCCTTTGCTCACCATTATCCTCTTCCTCGGACTCATAGCTGTTTCGTACTCCACCGTCCTCGGAATCGTCCTCCTCCTGAAAAACCCATCTAGATTCGGTCGAATCCATCTTCACCAAACCGCCATTCGCCCTATCCGAACCCTCCGCCATTAGATTCTGTTTCACAAGGATCCCCAAAATCGTCTTTAAACCACCGCAATCCCCATCCTTGAGAGAAGTTCCATGAAACCAACAAGTTCAAACATCACACAATAAATAACACAAACCCTGAAATCCAGAGCAGAAAAATGAGACCGAGTGATTTTTCGATTCGATCAGCTTCGGATTCGAGCAAAACTGATGTAATCAAATTATATGGTGCAGCACAAAATGGCGCTGAAGGAAGTACGGGAATGGAAATGGAAGAGATAATTGAGTAGGGATAACGCTTGAATTTGATGAAATCAGAATTTTCTGGCGAGAAAAACGTTTGTGAGCTTAAGAGAAAGAGGGTTTTCTACTTTTCTGATCAAAATATTACAGGCAAAAAAGATTAAAAACAAAATAAAATAAAACAGAAAAGAATTTGATGCTTCAATCTCTCTTCAACGCTTCGACAGAGAAATTCTGGAGATTGATGGGGGAAGACATAGGCCGTAAAAGTTTCTAACTTGCCGACGCATAGGTTTTAAGGAATAAAAAAAAAAGGGTAGTTACATACACTACCAAAAATTCAAAATTATCTAATTTATACGTCCAAAACATAAATCTTATTTTCCTACTATTGACATTGACACGATCCGAAAATACGATCCGAAAATACGATCCGAATTGGACACGGAAATTATGGATTAGGATCAACTCAGACTCGGTTGGGTTTGGGTTCAATAAATTGACCTGTTTCAAAAATCGGATCGGGTTTAGATTGAACTAGAAATGAAGAAATCCGAAATTGACCCGAAAATCCTAAATTGACCCTTTTATAACTCTAAAATCGGAGATTGACCCATTTTTGACTCGAAAAGTAGCAATTTTTTTGTCCTTTCCCGGGTCATTTAGGTTGTGTCGTGTTGACCCAGACCTGAAACATGGCGGGTTCGAGTTAACCCGAATACTTTCGGGTTCGACCCAAAGCCGACCCATGACCTGAAATTTACACTCCTATTCTTAATACATTCTTTTTTTTTTGGATTGAGGGCATCAATCTGCTACCACTACAAAGAGAGTGCTTGACGACGTAACTAATCCCTAGGCGGAACTAGCGAGACCACTCATCGGCATCGGGCCCACACTTGATTTGCCCCCACTGAAAAGGCGAGGCAATAGTAGGGGGGATTCAAACAAGGGATGGGGGTTTTCAACTGTACTCGCCCACCAACTACACTAAGCCTCTGTGGGTAATACATACTTTTTTAAATAACAAAAAATATAATTAGCTTCTCATTAACTTCCACACCATCCTTACGGCATCATGATTTTCTCAACTCTTCTTTGTCATCGAGGGTTTAAAGATACTTACAATAAATTTGGGAATAATTTAGGAAAAATTTAAAACATTTATAAATATTGTACATTGAATATTTGAGATGATATAAGGAGAATTTATCATCTTAGTATTATATGACATTTTTGCACAAGATATAAATCGAAAATAACACATAATAACTATAAGATTTTTATGTGGAAAACTTGAGAACAGAAAAAAAAAATCAAAAGGCTTGATTCAGCTAAAATGATTTAGTTTGTGAGAGTCAATGGTTATAAAGTGCTCAATTTCTCATAAATGAGGAATTTATTAATATAATGTAATATAGATAAAAATATCTCATATGATGAGTGTTGAAGCCTTGATATGTTTAAGTTATCATCTCATAATGATGTGCAGCCATCTTACTCATTCTCTTTATAGTATGGGAGATCTAGCAATCAATAAGACATGCATTAGATATTATTTGTTGAAAAATATCAAAAGTTTGTGGTCGTCAAGCAACAGGGGACCAATGTTACAAGACAATCAATGTTGGAAGTTGGATAGTGATCGTTGATCAACTCGATTACTTTCTAGTTATATGGGGAGATCAAGCGATTAGGAAGATAGTCATTAAACATCTATGGCTGACAGACATCAATCATAGGTCATTAATAAGTGTTATATAATTATTGATAATAAATGGTTAAGGTCAAGCAATGCCACCTTATTGGCTTGGTCCTCTTCTTGTAGAACAAGAGATTGATCAACTTAAAAAGATGATTATCGTAAATTAGTTTGTGGTAAGTGACCAATAATGATTAATGAGAAATGTCGAAGGTCATGTGACATCAGATGGTCGACTAGATCGCTTTCATTAAAGCCTGGGAGGTCAAGTGATTGAGAAAACTGACATAAGATGTTAGTGGATGACATTCATTGAATGTCAGTCATTAGTTATTGTCAAGTGATGTTCAACATGGAATGCCAATGGTTGGGTGATGATTGGCAATCTAGTTGATCATTCTACAAATATGAGTGGAGAAAGAGTAAGAAAAAGTAGTATCAAATGTCGACATTTCTTGTTAGGATATAGCCAAATTGTAATGTCATGGGATAGCTAATGGTCTGTAGTTAACTCAATTATTTATTCTAATGAAATGGTATATTAAGCAATCAAAAGTCGATTATCAAATATCAGTGGTAGACAGATGACAGGGTGTCGATCGTTAATAAATCTTAGATGATGATTGATAGAAAATATTAGAAGTTGAGTGATGTTTGGTGGTTATCTTAATTTGTTTCTTGATAAGAAGAAAGATAAGGTGATTAAGAAGGACAATATCATTGGTTGACGGGCACCGAGTGATATTTATTGGCAAGCATAGAACAATGTTTATTGAGAAAAAATTGGATGATGATAGAGGTTGGCATTAGTTTATGACCTAGGTTAATTAGTGGTAATGATGAATCAATGTTTGTCGATAACAAACATCGATTGATGACAACAACATGCATCAATGTTGATTGTTGATCGACATTTGATAGTGATCAAAATAGCTCTAGAAATCTCTACATCCTCTAATTCTATCCACTAAAAAGTTTTTTTTTTCTTAAGTGTATATAAATATGACATATTGTAGATTTCTAAAGAGGATATTATGATCATTTTCTCCTAAAATATGGACACTCTATACAATAGTCAATAAAGAAACCTTTTGATTCTTTAATGAAAACACGTCAATCTCTTAATTATTCCATAATTGAGCTATCTTAAACTTATTAGATTTTTCTTATCGATATCGATATTTTGAGTATACCACAAAAAATGAAGGATATTTGAACTAAATATATTTTTAATTATGCTACATAAGTGCCTGAATTAGATGCATTAAATTTTGGTTCAAATATTTTGGGTAGCTTTGAGTTTCTTTCTTTTAACCACATTATATTAATTATAACTTCACTAAACATAGAGTTAGATGATCTCAGAATCAATTCTAAAGTTGTTGGACCAAATATTCATGTGTTAAGAGATAACTTCACTAGAAATTAGAAATTTTAATATTTTTTTTTTAAAAATCAGTTATTTGAATATTGATTATTGAGTTAGTCTTGAACTTTAAAAACCAATTTAAAAGATAACTGAAATTACAACCCTGAACTCATAGCTGTGACAAAAAATTGAAACATTAAAGTGAAAAGAATATATTTAAAGAAAAAAGATAAGTTGCATATAGAATTTTCCTCTTTCGTGCATCTCTTTAAAAGTCGAAGCATTTAAACTACCAAATAGACAATGTAGGAGGAATCAACAAATATGACGACCAATCAAATATGAAATATTGGAAGGTTTAATCTCTAACCCTAAGTGACATCATAGCACACCGCATTATGCATGCTCCATTTTTTAGCCCAAAGAAGGAAGTGTTGAGGCTAGAGTTTATAGGGTTTTGGCCATTTCCATTGAGAATGGAATTTGAAAGAGCGCTTCAAACCCATAATAGATTCATTGAAGGTTTATTCTCGAGTGCTTATGTGTCACTATTTGATATTTAATTGCATGTCTTCCAAAATTGATTGGAAGCCTTTTCCCTTAGCGATGAGGCGGCCTAATGATAAGGTTGAATCAATTTAGTTACAACCTATGAGCATGCAACTTATTTCTTAGTGTAAATATCAATAGGTGCTTTGAAAATTGGAGCATGTTATGCTCGGAGGATGTTGATCTTTTGCTTCTTTAGTTTATGCATGGTAGTTTTGAATTTCAATCATCATAGATTTTCGGGTTAAGAATATAATAAAATAATAACATTTTCTTCTTCTTCGAGTTCATCAGTTCATTTTCGTAGTTGGTGGCTACTCTTCCTTTTAGTCACTAAGATAGAAATTTTGATGTTTCCATC
This sequence comes from Dendrobium nobile, assembly GCA_022539455.1. Classification (NCBI taxonomy): domain Eukaryota; kingdom Viridiplantae; phylum Streptophyta; class Magnoliopsida; order Asparagales; family Orchidaceae; genus Dendrobium; species Dendrobium nobile. The sequence continues at coordinate 62,873,971 of CM039719.1, read as the reverse complement.
ATCATCTCTAATTTTATAGTGTCAAAGCAAAGCTCTATGTAGACTACACGGTTTTATGGCTTATGTTGAATATGGCTCTCCTGCTTTGTGGGGAAGAAGTACATATCTCAGAAGAACAGTAAAGGGATTTTATAAATTTGAAATTGGAAAAAGAAATAATAAAAGAATTAAATTTTAATTCAAATATTTTAACACTATATATTTAAGATATAGAAGTAAATTCTATTTGAATTTAAATTACAACAAATACAGAGTTTTAGTGATAGAATTCTAATAGAAATTCAATAAATATGAATTTTAAAATTTCATTTAAAAATTCAAGAATTTCCCTGAAGTCTTATGAAAATGTTAATAGAAAATTTTCAAATATTTTCATTTAGTGCATGCGTTAAATAAATAAATTATATATATATATATATATATATATATATATATATATATATATATATATATATATATATATATATTTGATCATATTGCTTAGGCTAACATTACAAGAGATTATGCAATTTAATAAAAGATTAAAGGGGCCTTTTAAGAAAATAAAAAAATTATATTTGTCTTAGATTGTTTCAACATATCTTTAAAATATTTCATGCAAGACTATTATATAATAATTCACTAAAGCATGAAAAAAAATACTAATATAATAAATAAGACAACATTAATTCTTCAACCATTTCAAAATTTAGAATAATTTGTCCACATTAATTTTATTTTTGTTATCAATTTATATATTTTTTCCCAAAATTGCATGAAAATTTTTTTAATTGTAATATTATGATTAAATTTTAATTAAAATAATCTCAATATTGATTTTGAGATATGTGCAATCATTTTAATGAAATGATTTCCTTGCTCTTTCTAAATAAGCATTTTAATAAAAAATTTATATTTCAAATAGTTTTTATATTAAAAAGTTGCTTAAAAAATAATAAAAAAGCTATCACAAATAAAGTCTTTATAAACTTTTAAATTTAATAAATTTGTGATCCATTCTTATTAAATTTAAGTAATAATATCCTAACATTTTTTCCCACTTGCAAAAACTAAAAATCAATAGCCAAAAAATTCTCCAAAACATTTCCATCCATTCATTTCCAATGAAACACCACCACTAAAGAAAAAGGAAAGAAATAAAAAAAAGCTAATGTTCTTCATTATAAGAAAATAAAAATCCATAAAATAACAATTATTTTACACAAAAATTGACAAAAGGTTCTATGATATTATTTAAAAAATAATTCCAAATATTGTGACAACTTGCCCCTGAATATAGCAAATGGTCAATTCAAGAAACATCTCCATCAAATATAAATTTAGTAGGGAATAACTAGATTATGCCTTAAATGAAGCTTTAAACAACCACCACAAAAAATAAAAAATAAAAAGTTCATGATATTCATATAAAAATTTGATTTTGATGAATTCCAAATTTATTAATTTTTTTTATATAAATATAATATAAATTTTGATTTTATACATTATAGGAAAAATTGGTATTTCCGGCTAACAAAAGCCATCGAAAATTAACGTTATTTGTTGGAAATATTGACTTTCAAGTGGACTTCCTATGAAAAATGGGTCGACGGTAAAACACGTGTCGGAAATACATTTCCGATGGAAATAAGACCACCATAAATAGTTATGACGAATTCACTGACGATTTTCCAGTGAAAACATAGTATTAAAAAGACAGTTCCATATCATTGTTTTCGGCGGGATTTTTGTCGGTTATCCCGCTGAGATAACCGACGGGTATAACACCGGAACTTCCAGTGGAAAAGTAATGCTGGAATCGTTGTAACAATTTGTCGTATAGTAGTTATCGACATATAATCCATCGAAAATAAACTAGAAACCTGTACCGGAAACAAAAAAAATTCTTCTTAAATATTCTACAACACAACAATCATGCAATGCATGCATATATCATATGCATATGTCAACTTAAGTTCAAACAAAAATACTAATGTTATATGCATTAAGACATATGATCGCAAAAACATATTTTACAATTATCAAATAGTTATAAAATAAACATCAAGTTTATTACGCAATAAAAACAAACCATTAAATGTACAAACACATAATAATAAAATGTCCAGTAATAAGAAAAAACCTAATTAGAATTAGTTTCATTATTCTCATCCTCTATCGATACTAGCTACTTTTCACTGAACTATTCCCTCATTCTCTGCAACTCCTCAAATATCTGATTTTGTTACATCTGCATCTACATTTTGTATGTCAACTTGTGATTTTCAGTCTTGATCTAACTCTGTTGTAAGGGTAGCCACTTCTTGGCTATGCAAGGTATCCTAACTGTCTAATGAGAACTTGGAGCCACTAGAGGTCTGCACCTCATATACAACATGAATCATTTTTCTCCATTGTGTCATGAAAGTCAAACTCTCATAAAAAGGTCATCAGAAGGCAGATGTTTTATGTGATCAAACCATCTAAGGTGACTCTTTCTAATCCTAACTATCAATTGAGCTAGTTTAAACTTTTCATGTATATGCACTATTGTTATTCTATCCCTAAAAGAAAACCCACTCATCCACATGATCATCTTCATCTCAACTACACTTAAAGTAATTGTATGCTTCTCTTTTAATAGCCAACATTCTACTCTACCCTACAAAGCAATACATGTGCTACAATCATTTTATCCCTTACGTTTGAGGAGTACATTTCTATCATAAATTAAAACGTCAAAAAGCTTACCGAGCTACCACAGAATCGCACACAAGACGGCAGATGACTACACCACGATGAGTCGGCGGACGGCTATAGCACAACGAGGCGATGAATGGCGCGAATTGCGAAGGCAAACCACGGGGAACAACTCACGCGAATGGGAGCGACGAACATGAAAGTATAAATTATGAGCAGATTACTGCAAACAACTAAAAATGGAGCTTCCTCCAGCGGAATCTATGGTGGCTCGTCATCCTAAAATGTTTCCTGTGACTATTCCAGCGAAAAAAAAAATTGTCGGTTTAAGTAAGCTAGCGGATATTCTGTCTTAATATTTCCCAGTATATCCGCCAAAAATTCCATTCTGATTAAAACACAATTTTTAATTCATATTACAATTATCTCAAAATAAATTTAATAATTTTAAAACCATTCTGATTAAAGCACAATTTTTTATTCATGTCATATTTCTTTCAAATATTAAAAATTGTTGTATGACTTCTTACCCCCATCACACTCAAACAGAACTACATTTTCATCACATAAAATTTTAAAAATTAATAAAAAAATTATAGTCAACTAAAAATATAACAATAATATGAAAAAAATTATCCTAAAAGTACAATAAAGAACAACCAAATGACAAAGAAGTATATAACATTGGCAAATCCATACAATACTACAATCAATGGCACATAAGCCTTGTTCAAAAGAAAGGATGATCGCATGATCATACCAGAATTACCAGAAACCTCTTCTCCTCCTATGAAGGAGAGAACTGAAGTGAAAGGGGAACTCACCATACCAATCAAGAACCATCGCTTCTGAGAGCCTATTCACTACACTATACAAGCTTCCAACAAAACTTAGAAGCCAATCTCCCACAACATAGAAGGATCAAGCAAGAATAACGAAGAACCAAGCATCTCATCTTAGTGCATTGATGAAAGCAAGCAGAGAATCGACATCACGGCTCTCGGAAGGATACTTGATTGGTCTTGAGGCATGGTTGGGGAAGAAGAGGATGGTGGGGAAGCTACCAAGCTGAAGTTCCTGCTTGGCAAAAGGTTTCTGTTCCCCATCAGCACGGAATTTCCCAACCTTGACACCTGAACCATGGAGCTTCTCAGCTAGTTCAACGTAGGAAGATTCCATAGCCTGGCAGAACTGGCACCAGGGGGCATAGAGGACAACTAGCCATGGCTCCTTCCTGTTCTCCAACTTGAGCAAGTTCTCAATTCCAGGCCTGGTAAGGTTAACAATGGCTTGGGTGCTGAAAATATCAGATATGTTGCTTACACCATTGACAGTAACAGCTCCTTTTCCATTGGAAGCATGGTTTTCTGAATTTTCTTGAGAAATGTTGCCTTTGTGAAGGCCACATTCTTTTGCCTTTGCATCCTCCCACCACCACCTTCCTTCCCTCTCGTGCTGACCTGGCAATACTGGTCTCGTGCATGGCTCGCAGCCTATGGACACATAACCCTGTCATCATTTATAGAAGATGAGTATGGTGTAACTTGTAAGTACTTATTGCATAGGAATTTTCCTCAAAGAGTTTCTTCACATTTTCATTACCTGAGAATGGAGAGAGTTAACGGGAACATCCATGGTTCTGAGAAAGTTCCAGATGTCCTTTCCATCCACATTTGCTACTGGATTCCACTTTATTAAGCTACCTGCACCACCATCCAATCCTTCAAATGAAGGATCAACCTGCAAGAAACATTCACAAGCTCAGGTAAGACTCTTATTTGACCAGTTTAAGACAATTGTAATGCATTCTTTTGACATTCCATTAGTGTTTAGGGTGAGCATATCTAAAAAATTGAAGGGAATACAAATACATTCTACTTATTATTAACTCATTTTCTCCTCAAACAAGCAAGTGGCTGAAAACTAATTTCAATTCGATTCCTTTTAACTTGCAAACGATAATACTGAATAGAAAAATAGTTCACCTAATCAAGACGAGCAAATAAATGGATGAAAGTGAACACAACCATACAACAACAACATCAAGTCTTTGTCCCACTACGTGGGGTCGGCTATACATGAATCCTTTTTCACCATTGTATTATGTTAGAAATCAAATTCTCACTTAAATCTAATAAAGAAATATCATTTCTAATATTTTCTAACTAAGTCTTTTTAGGTCTACCTCTACCTTTCTTAACATAAATCAAATATAATACCTCAACTTTCCTAACCAGGTCACCGAAAGGCCTCCGTTTAATGTGACCAAACCATCTAAGACGACTCTCTCTAATCTTATCTTTCACTGGAGCTACTCCAACCATTTCACGTATATGCTCATTTCGTATCCCATCTCTAAGGGTAAAGCCACTCATCCACCTAATCATCATCATCTCTGCAACACTTAGTATTATGCTTCTTTTTTAATGGCCAACATTAGGCACCATAATGGAAGAATAGTAGCATTAGTGGGTACCTGAACAACAGGGATGCTAGCTCTGGTGCCAGGTGATTGATCCTTTCTTTGCCCAGTAATCCAGGCTTTAAAACCTTTAAGAGCCCTTCTCAAAGGTCTAACCTTCCTCACCCTGCAACACTCCTGGTGTCCATCCTCATAGAAAGAGAATAATCCCTTGGTCCTCACAAGAGCCTGAACCTCGACTGAATCGGGGAACATATATTCGATATGAATACCATAGTGTTTCTCGACAACATCGAAGAACTGGTAGGTCTCAGGATTCAGCCTGCCAGTGTCGAGGCTGAAGACCCGGAAGGGCCGTCCGGTCAAATGAGCATACTCTATCAAAGCAACATCCTCTGCCCCACTGCAACAAAAGCAAGCAATGGTAAGAAAACATTAAAAACCAAACATTGCTTCTAAATTCATGTAAGAACTCAATAAACACTAGTGACTAATGATTTAGATGATTACAGAAAAGAATTGTCTAATTGACAAGATTGAAATGGGACTGAAATTTGGATTTCCAATATTTCCTAAATCCTACTCAGAGTTAAACCCAAAGTAGCCAAACAACCTCTTAAGCAAGACATCTGCAATTACCCAGGAAATGAACTATGTAGCAAAATTTACTTCAACGATGTACTTTTAACATACAAAAAAGTTAATTTGCACGCAACAATATGTTAAAGAAATGCATGACCAGATTTCTAGAAATCCATAAGTAAATTCAGTCAGTGATAACAACTTTCACTTCCCTGAAACCATCTTATTTTCACAGTAATTATTAGGTCGTCATAGCTGGATAAATTACGTTTTTAATCGCTAATTCACTGTGTTTCACATTATATTACCAGAAAAAAAGAACCACAAAAAAGGTGCTAATTGCATTTTACCTGAAAAAAAATAACATTTTTAAGAGATTTCCTCCAGTGAAATCTCTTAACTTAAACTAGAAGCTGAGAACAGTAAGGAGAATTTAGAAGTATGTGAGAGTTGAAAAAGAAACGCGAAAAAAAAAAACAGACGCCAACAAATTTTAAATTACTGATTAAAACAAAAGTTTGAAAATTTAGATTCCAATATGGGCTCATCAAACCCAAACCCAATTCTCACCAAAACTAAACATTCGAAAATTGAGCACAAAAAAAGAAAAAGAAAATCAGAAACAAACCTGAAAGCAATCGCAATATCATCCCCAAACATCTCCAGAGCCCTATCAATGATAGCAAGCGGCGAAGCATGCTCCATCTCCTTCGCCAGCTGCTCATAGCTCACCTCGCTGACCTCCTTCTTCTCCTCCGTCACAGTTGCCGCCACAGATTCCATCTTTCTCCGCGGCTCCAACGCCTGCGCAGGCCGCACTGCCCACCGCCTCCGACCGCTCAGCGCCTCCGCAGGAGTCGCAACCATATCAAACTGCCTCACAGTCCCAACTTTTCCCCCTGCTCGAAATCACAAATCACTCTTAAACCAAAGCAACCGAAGCAAGACAAGACGCGAAGTTTATGCAATCTGCATACCTCTGAGCTCGCGCTGGACGATAGCATGCGAAGAAATTGCAGAAGCAGAGGCCATTAAAGACGAATTAGGTCTTATAACTGAGTTCCTCCTTGTAATATGCTTCCTTTGTGTTTAAAATTGTGATTTTTTTTTTCTTGAGAGGTTGCAGAGGTGGAGGGAGGGATTAATAGGAAGAGGAGAAGGGGAGCCGTTTCATGACGAAATGAATGTAGACGGGATTGCGTCCGTAGAGCAGTAGCTGACGTGGTAAGTTTTGATTGGATGGAGAAAGCGCGCGGCGAGAGCCGCTTGCCTCGCACCGGTGAGAGTGCGTAGGGGGTCGCGTGGCCGCCCTGAGGGCGGTCAAAATATGCAAATCATGTAATTGCTATTTTACATTTATACCCCTTTAAAAGTGCTATTTTTACATAAAAAAAATTATTCTCGTAGAGAATTTCCATTTTGCTTCTCAATGGGAATAATTTTAGATTATGATATGAATTAATTTTTAATGGGATAAATTTTATTGGGGATAATTAATTATATATTTTAATTTTAATAATTATAAAATTATTATGATTATTATTAAAATTTAAAATTTTATGTGATATTAATTTAACATCATCCCTTTTTAATTTTAGTAAATTTATAGTAAAAATAAGTGTCTTGAACTTATCGAGATCACAAATCATCTAATTTGAGTCAAAATGAACCCAAATAAAAAACTTAAAATATATTTTAAAATATTTGAATATTAAATGAATGGTCAAATGCCTCCAAATCTTACACACATATAGTTAAATTGTGCTGGTCAACGAACGAATCTAACGAGCCTAAAATCATTAGATACTGATATCATTGAGATGCTCAAATAATCACCGCTGACGCTCACATTCAATAATCACCGCTATAACTACATAGCTTTCATCATTTGAGTATTGTCACATAACTACTAAAACTTAACATTTTTGTTGAAGTTCAACTGCCCGTTGGTGGACACCCGACTTCTTGAATCCCTATAACGAGAATCAAATAGTTAATTTCAATTATGCAATCATATATATTCAATTATGCAATCAAAACTAGGTCTTATAGTTTTGCCTCTTTTTAAACTTTCCATGCAAAAAAATTTCTAATATCTTATAACATTTATTTGTTCATGCTAAATCTTTATACAAACCTAAAATATTAAATACGCACTTTACCATTACAATACATATATTTTTTCTTATGTTTAATATATATATATATATAAAGTATTCATACACCTCATAATTAATTTATTTTCAAGTTATTTCATCTTATGTTGAAAGCATCTGTATATGAATGTGTGATTTGCATGTTGAAAGAGGAGGAGTACTATTTTGTGGTGTTAAAGGAGAGAAATTATGTCTTTGTATAAGGTATATCTCATGCAATTATACTCCCAATCAATACCCTCTAATTATTTAATAAAAGCATTTTTTGTACATTTGAATGATTGAGAAATTGAATTATTTTACAATCATGCAAATAATCAATTATCAATGTCTTAATTTGGATCAACTACTTATATATGGATTATTATTTATAGTAAATATTTTCATGCCTAACAAGAGTGAGAGTGAGAGAGAGAGAGAGAGAGAGAGAGAGAGAGAGAGAGAGAGAGAGAGAGAGATGATGTGATGGATATATCTATTTTTTTATTAACTTCCAAATTTTTGAATAATAAAGTATATATATACATTCAAGGAAAGAGTGTAAGTAAGGTAAGCTGACTTATAAGTTAACTCAAACTTGACTTGATAAATGGTTCGTAAGTCAAGCTCAATGAGCTATGCATAAGACAACTACAACTTGACCTGTTAACTCGTTAACTCACAAGCCTGTTCAATTAAAAAATATTCATGTTGAATACACGACAAATTTATTAGAATTCAAAAGTTTTAAGTATAAAATTATAAAAAAAAATGTTTAAAAATTATATCACACTTTCTTATATTAAGTGATTCTTTATTATTGATCTTCTGATTTTTATTTTTTTCTTGTAATTTTATTATAATAATTATTGAATCACAATCATTCTCTCTTTCATTATAAATGAGGTGGCTCGTGAGATGACTCAAGCTCATAGAATTAAGCTCAAGGTCAAAGTTTTATTTTTTTATAATATTAGCCAATTAAGTCAAACTCACACACACATCACATACACAAAATTCAAGCCCGAGACCTCTTGATTGATAGCTCAAACTCCCAACTTGCAAATCAAGATAAGATATGTTCGAGCTCAAACTCAATTAATTAATTATTCTCAAGCTAACTCATTTACACCCCTAATTCAAGCTATATTTAAATTAGTTAAAGAGCCATGTCGAGCTCAAGCTAATCTAGATTTTTAGTATATGCACACTATATTAACAAATTTTAAATGAGCCAACTCAAGCTAATGAGTCGGTCCAAACCTTGAAATAATATTGGCTTGTTAGCTCACAAAGTTCAACTCACAAAACTCAATCCAAACAAATTCACGAGTTGATCGAACTTAATTACAACCCTATCAGAATATATACATCAAAACAACAAAGCTTAAGAGGTTTTCAGAAGACAACTAAGAAGATTTATTCAAAAGGAATGGAAAGGATAAGCTCAACAACAGATGTTTGGGTCCATCCCCTGTTTATTCCCATGTCTATTCCTTATATGGTTATCGATACTACATTTTTTTATTGATGACAGCACTCAGTTTTGCTGGTTATATCTCATGCATTCCGAAAATGAAACTCTTACTAAATTTCAACAATTTGTTAATATGGTGAAAAATCAATTCAACTCTCCTATAAAAACCTTTCTATATGACGAAGGAGGGGAATTCACAATTCATGCCTTCAAACAATTTCTTCTTACTCATTGCATTTGTCATGAGTTAAGCTGTCCCTATACCACTGAGCAAAATGGAGTCTCTGAAAGAAAACACCGTCACCTCCTCGATACAACACACACACTACTACTGCTGCAAATCTCCCTCCTCACTTTTAGGCTGAAGCTGTTCAAACAACAAATTACCTAATAAACCGACTGCCAACTTCCTCTCTCAATTTTCAAATTCCATTCAATCTTCTCCATGGTCACCCACCCAACTATGAGCATCTCAAATCCTTTGGATGCCTATGCTTTCCATGTATACAACCTTAACTAAGCTCCTTACAAACTTGCACCTTGCTCCAATGCCTGCATATTCCTTAGATACTCCTCTCAAAAAGGATATTGCTGCAACAATCCGCAAACCCAAAAACTACATATTTCTCATCAATTTCTCTTTCATGAGAAGCACTTTCCCTCAACAAACAATACTGTCGTCACCACTCCTTCCACAACCAACTCATACACCTCACCGCTTCTCTTAATCCCAACATTCACCTAGTCTACCAAACAAAACCCAACACATTAACAACCATCACTATCCTCTCCCAATACATTATAGAATGACACCCACCCACCCTCCACTGCTATCTCTCTACACCCAACATACATAAACCCAGTCCTCCTCCTCATCCAGTCCCATCATCCTCTCACCCTATGCAGAAAAGACTTAGAACAGACCATCTTAAACCCAAAAAGATATTTGATCTACTTTCTATTACATATTCTACTCTCACCCCATCATGCTATACTTAAGCATCCAGATTCAAACAAGCTCCACGTCAGTGGTTTCACAAGCTCACACCATTCCTCATTCACTTTGGCTTTCGGTTCAACAAAGCCAACCCATCCTTTCTTGTATACCACACACAAGAAGTTCAACTCTACCTACTGATATATGTTGATGATCTACTTCTAACAGGTAATCATCCTAGCACCATCGAGACACTCCTATCTCAATTATAACATAAATTTGATTTAAAACAGTTAGGCTCAGCCAACCTCTTCCTTAGAATTCAAATCAACCAAACCTCCACTGAGGCATTTCTACATCAATCTCACTATACCATAGACATCCTGCACTCTTCAGGCTTCGACCCATGCAAACTAGTCAGCACTCCTATTTCTCCAAAAAGCTCCTGAATGGTCTCCAATCAAATTTCATATGAAAATCTAACTCTCTATCATTAGTTAGCAAGATCATTGTAATACCTTAAAGTGACAAGGCCAAATATTGCCTTAGCAACCAGCATCATATGCCAACATATGCATAATTCGACCATCAACGACAATCAGAATCTTAAGCATCTTCTTTGATATATCAAAGGAACACGGGATTTTGGGCTTCCAATTTCATCAGGCCAACTCAACCTCACCACCTATAGTTATGCAGACTGGGCATCAAACACTATAAACAAGAAGTCTATCTTGGGCTTTTGCAGCTACCTTGGTAACAAACTCATTTCTTGGAGCATCAAGAAACAAACTACGGTGGCAAAATAATCTACCGAAGCAAAATATTATGATCGAGCCTCTACCACATCAAATGTTTTCTGGTTACGCCGTCTATTTGAAGACTTTCAATCTTCTCAATTTTAGCCCATTACAATCTACTGTGATAATGTATCCATCTTAACTCTTGCAAACAACCTAATCTTCCACACCAAGATAAAGCACATTGAGATAAATCACCACTTCATTAGTGATTATATTAAGAAATAGGCTATCGAGGTATCACACATCAGCTCTATAGATCAGTCGGTAGATATCCTCACCAAACCTCTGCCAAACAACAAATTCATTGCTCTACACGCCAAATTAACTATCTGTCCACCAAATAATTAATTTAAGTGGGATTATTACACTGAGTAACGTAATCCATCCAGATTAGTAGCACTCCTCAACTCGCTTGCAACACTCTGTCTAGTATTAGCAAATTTTTGATATTCCTTAACCTTCTGTATCCTATGCTTTATTATAAAATCTTCCCATCATTTGTATTGGACATTGAGCTAAGCAATATAATATATTATTTCTGCTCTATTATCTTCTTTCTTAGTCATAACAGGTGTTCTGTTACTAATTGGTTTAAGTAACTATCCTTTTACTTTTATTTTTGATACTTTTGGTTACTGCAGATTTTATCTCTTTCAAATTTATAAAAAAATGCACTATCTCCTAATTTTGTAAGCTTCACTGCATAACTTTGATATGCTATAGATTTGATTATTCCGAACGATTTGATATAATTTTCTTGCATTTTTATCTGTTAAATTTGTATATAAGAATTTCTCTATGAAATGTGTGTGAAAAGGAATACTGAAAAGGGGTGGAAAAGCGATGTATTGTGATTTGATATGATAAACTAAAATGTATAATGTGTTGAAGTGATTGATATGAATTGTAATGTAATACGACAATGTGATACTGATCAGGGAAAAAAAGTATGTACTGAATGATGTGTAAGAGTACCGATATATAGTCCGAAAATTATCTTGATTGGGCACGAATCTTGAAGCAAAATCAAGTTGGAAAATTTTAAAAATTAAATCAGATACCATATGAACTTCGATTTCATCAAAATTATAGTCGAATTGAACGTCTCGGAAATATAAACCCAACATCACCAAATTTGACTCAATCCGAGCCTAAATGGGTCCAAATCGAAGTGGAGGTTCAAAGTTGACTTAAATTAAAGATCTTAAAATTCAAAAAAAAAAAAAGATATAATATATGTAATTGTTGGATTTAAAAGTCAATTTTAATAATTATTTAAAGAAATCTGAATTTAAAAAGGATTTAAAAATAATTAAATCTTAATAGAAGTGGCAGTAGCAACAGTTAGCACACTATGGGCTCTTATTCACCCGTTCAAACCGAGATAATCATTGCCAACGATTATGTGACAACGCAAATGATTGCGCAAAAAACTACACGGGAACTTATCCGTGTCAGCACGTGCTCCCGACCATTCAATCGTCCACGGTTTGGAATGGACGGTGTTGATCACGTCGAACAGAAGGAACGCTCACGGGATTGGATCTACGGTCAAATGCCTCCATAGAATGGCTTGATCTGGGCCTTTGATCACGAGATCAATGGCCCAAAAAACATATATTAAGAGTATGTTACGAAATAACCCTAGAGATGACTTTTCATCTTATTCTCTCGATCAGATCAATCAATTTTGATGAAATTTTAAACCTAGTTCTCTCGATCGAATCGATCAATTTTGATGAAATTTTAAACCTAGACTCTATTCATGAACATAAATCATGGAGACGTGATAGAACTTTTCAAAATATGATAAATCAAAAGCTATTTTACCCTGTGTCCTAAGCTAGGATTTGAGATTTTACATAATCCAAATGTTGGATTCAAGAGATCTTTGGCTTGTTGCACTTGTAGATTGTTCATGCTCTTATTTGTAGAAGAAATCATGGCCTGAAATGCTCTAGATTGACAACAAATCTACTTGGATAGAATAAGGGCTCGGTTCGTTGGAAGCTCACCGTCGATGGGGTTTGACCGGTCAGATTTGACTTGGGAGAGGTGGAGGAAGACAAGGGGAGCTCAATAGAACCAAGAATCGGCTTGAGGAACCTTAAGGCAAAAGTAATCAAAAGTAAAAAAGAAGTCCTCTCTAATGAAGCCTTAGACCCTTATTTATAGCCCCCAACCCTATGATGGATAGCTAGGTTGGGGTTAATTAGGAGGGATCTAAGCTCCCTTGGTTGTATTTTGGGTCAAGGGGATGCTTTGAGGGGTTTTAAATGCTAAAGGGGTCATGGATTTGACCTAAATAGGCCAAATTTGACCAAATCAAGGTTGTGTTAACCAAGCCAAGTTTTGACTTGGTTAACATGATCAATCAAGTCCAAATTGATTAGGGATTGAGCTTAAGGGGATTTGAAATTGATTTGAATTCAAATAAGGATGATTTGGGCTAGTTTGGTCAACTTAGTTTGACTTCATCAAGTAGGTTGACCCAGGACCAGGTTCTGGACTCAACAAACTTGGTTTGGCTCACTGAATCTAATGGAAGTAATCTTATGATCTAGCTTGGTTAATTTGGTCAAGTTAACCCCCCTTGACCCTAGTTTAGGGAAAAACAAGGTCAACAACGGTTAGATCACTAAATTTTTTGCGAAGCATGGCTCGGTTGTTCTTTCTAGTGTAATTTGTCACCATCACCTTATATTGTTCATTTCTAATGGCTTGGCTATTGGAAAGCCTTTGTAAATCTATATAGAGTTGAGAAAAAAATATAAACATCCTCTTATCATTCTATGAAAACTTTAATTTTTCCCTCAGAGTGCTGCCTTGCAGGCCAATCTATTTTTTGTTCGCGCTTTGAGGTGAAGTTCTGATGCTCAAGGGTTAGTACTGTGGCGCTAAGCTCTCTATTTTGAAACCTAGAATTTCTCACTAAGAGCACTGTGTTTCTAGGTCTAAAGTATCCAAATCCATTTTCTCGTTTCATTTATTCTTATTTCCTCAATTTTGCTTAATAGACTAGTTAGGAATTGTTTGTCTCTAGGTAGGCTATTATTATCCTACTTTAAATTTCAATTTCATCATTTGTGTGGGTAATTTTGTTATTTTATTTTATTGGATTTTATACAAACACAAATTTATAAAGATTTGTGAACTTTTTGTGTTGTTTTTTCTCATGTGGTAGAATAGAAAGTTCTAGTCAAATTGATAAAAAAAAAATTATAGAGCTTTATCGATTAGTTTGAGTTGTGTGATATTTTAAGTATTTTAGTAAGTATTTTAATATTAATAGAAATTGTTACATAATAATAAATACTTCAAAATAATATTGTGAATGCTACCAATGAATGATTTTTTAATTTATTAATGTTGAATGTTCCACGTGCACACTATTATTTCTTTTGTACATGTGAAATTTCATTTGTTTCTATATAAAGTTGTATATTATTCAGATATATTGAAAGTGTTGATGTTTCTAGGTTCATATGATAAACAACGTGAAAGGAGAGAGAAAGGACGAAATGCAACTGGCGGCTATTGATGTTTATGTGCAATACAAGTGGAGTTATAATGACATGCGCACATATAAGATTCATCCATTTATACATATGATACTTCTAAACAAATGTGGGATTGACAAATGGAGGTATAAGTGAGAGTGAAGTTATATGGGGTTGATGGATAATATGATTAAGTTGAGGCATTATGAAATATGAAATGTATTCTGAATGATATGTTTGATGTTATTTTCTATTATGTATTCTGAATGAAATGTATCTTGAATTATTATATATTATTCTTTTGATAGTATAAAGTAAAATAAAAAGATGATGAAAATATTTATGATTTTTGTTATCTGATGATTTTGAGGACTTTGTGATATAAATATTGAAGAAATAAAATAAGAAAAATTCTTCTAATTATATATATATATATATATATATATATATATATATATATATATATATATATTGGAACGGATAAAGAGATAGCTGAACTCATATTGACACAGATCAGGTAAAAGAGAATATTTGTCTATGCATGTTTGCCGATTATAATAAAGAAGCTTTAAACCACCATAAAAACAACAAGCTAAGTTCACATATTTTCCAATATTTACAGATAAAAAACATTTATGCCAAACGGAATTAAACCAGGGTGATGCACATACTTTTGAAGCCTTAATTGCCTCATATACTTGTGAAGTAAAAGCTAAAGGATTTTCTATAGTTTCTGCAATAGATAAGTAAGCAATCAACCCGCCAAATAATAAAACAATAGATCATTCCTACAAAAATATATAGCAACTCAAAGGAACATCTTACTCCATTTTCAAAATATATATCCTACTAAGTATGGCATCCATCACCTAAGCCATTAAACTAACAAACTACATCATAGAGTCTGAAGTCATAGCACCAACTGTATTTTGCTTTGCCTCCACATGATTGAAATTTTGTCCATCTATTGCATCTTGATCTTGGAGATTCATGGCTTCTCAATACCTATATCTATTAAACATATACAAGATCCCAACATACTACATATAAGGGCATACATAAAACTAACTTTAAGTTATCATTAACCACTATCACTTATCCACTGATCATTCCTACAGTTCTAGTTATTGATCAATTTCTCTAATAATTATTGCTTTGATACAACCTATCATGACCCAATGCTAAAGTTGGAAGGATTTTTTTTTTGTCAATATTCACAACATGGAGCCATCCAAAGACATCAAATAACAGTAATCACAAATATTTTCATCATCATTTTATTTTGATTCAATCAGATCATCAAAAGAATAATATCTAATGATCAAACTACAATTTCTTTTAAATAAATATGCATGCAATAACCTATTTGCCAAAAGAGTACATCTATATATAAGAAATAAATCTAAAACTTGGACATCAACCTTTATCAATTATACCCCTAAGTAGAGCCTTCCCCTTTTGAAATATCATATATGTAAATGGGAGTAAGCAACACTTGCTCAGTATGCTACATTAAACTTATTAAATAATTCAATATCTATATTAAAATAAAACATCAATACAACTAGTGTTAGATGTAGTTATATATCGACCAACAATAGGAACATATAAAAAATAAAATAAAATTTTACTAGAACATAATGTTAAAAATGAAATACATAATAGTATTTTACATTTCACATTTCTTGATATCTCATTCTACCTCTACTTCCACTTACACCTCCATTTGTGCACATGCCCCTTCACTCCTTATACCTCTACTTTCACTCTCATATCACATTTGTTTAAGTATATCAATGCACATGGATAATTACATAAGTGCTCGAGATTTTATACCCCTACTTGTATACACATGAAACATAAACCACCAGCTAGCAGCATTTTTATCTTCCTTTCCTATCACTTATATTTGCAAACTCATTTACACATATTTTTAACTTCCAACATGTATAATTAAAGTATAATATATCAAAAAAATAAATAGAACGCACATAAGAATCAATAATCAGTCGCTTAAACTTCATGTTGCATAAGCATGAAAACATCATTCTTTCTCTTTTTGTACACACATCCAAACACATAAGTACAAAAATATCATTATTTCCCTTTTTGCATATATTTTATGACATATCAATACATAACCATTAGAATATTAACATTGATAGATAATATCATAGAAATATTAAAATATTCAACATGTATAACTAAAATGTAACATATCACAAAAGTGACAAAATGCACATAAATTTAACAATGGAGAGTCACTTTCATTTTCTTATTTTTATTCACATTTCAGGCACATAATCGAAGCATTATTAGTGCTTTCAATATATATAAATAGTAGCTAACATATCATCGTTAGATATAAAAAAATGTTATGCAAGCAATGTGGGCTTTGAAAATTTGAGCCCAGCCTCTCCTCTTTTGGGCTAGTTTTAATGAATTAAGTTTTGAGGTAAATTTGTATAAAGTAGATTGGGTTTTAAATAAGACACAACCCAGAGATTTCGCCCTCTTTTTACGAGGACTTTAGATCTAAGTTATAATTTCCTATAAGTGGATGCCCCTATAGTTAATTACATCACTCGATGACGAGAGAAAATTTTCAATTAAGGTTAGTCATCAATATAAATACGAAGAATCTGGTATATAGTAGCAACATGGGTTCAGTTTTGGAGACTTGTTATTTAAATTTGGAAATTTCACCATCTTGCACTTAAAATGGATTGTGGGGGGAATGATGATGAAGCCGATCAAGATCCCATGGTTCCGTGGTTCCAGGTAATGTGGTCCCTGATTTACTTAGTCAGAGGAGGTAATAGACCCAACTTGATAGAAGAATTCTTATCGGCAGCCATGAGTCGCATCGTCTAAGGGAACCTTATAGACTTGGGATGAATATTTGCCTAAGGCAATAATTTTGAATCCACGTTAGCTAACACGGCTTTGTGCCTTATTTTTTATATCCTATTGATTCATATCTTAATAATTTATAGTCATTGGAGAGCACACAGACTATAACCGTAACCATAATATAGTGGAGTCATTGGACAAAACCATTAGGTCAGAGAGTTGCGATAGTAATCATTAACCATGTGGAGCTGATCTAGCCAGACCATGGGTTCTTTGTGTAGCCATCTGGCCAAACCACCAATTAAAGGACCAATGCCACGTCCTTACTGTCAGGAAGCTATTTGAGAATGAATCATATTGATATTTTTGAACAAACACTAGCTCTTTATGAGTTGAAGCGTATTTTTAAACTTTTATACATCGAGAAATTATTGCAAATGATTAATGTATTTTGTTTTAAATGTTGATGGTTGAATTTCAATTTTTAAATATTTAAGATTTTGGTAATTTTTGGTATTATGGATTTCATGGGCATTTGAGAATTTGTGGAGGTATTTTTTAAAAATTAAGGATCCCCTCTACTTGAGATTTTATGTCAATACAACTATCATCGGGGTTTTATAAATAATTTTATTTTGTGGATTGAACTTTATCGACTCTGTTAACTTAGCGATAGAGGATTGGGTTTATCGTTAGCTTTATGTCCTTATTAGTGAATTTTTATTATTTATAGGTCTTGAAGGTCTAATATACATGTATTAAAACAAATATCTCGGCCGACGTCGCTACTGTATACTTGTTTCATGGTTCAAGTTGTGTCGACTCCAATCTATTCATATAAAAAGATCAAACTCAAACTTAAATTCATTTTTTTGACTCACACAATATTTTCAAACGTAACATGTGTGTCTATAACACGCTCGCAGGAGGCAAT
This sequence comes from Dendrobium nobile, assembly GCA_022539455.1. Lineage (NCBI taxonomy): Eukaryota > Viridiplantae > Streptophyta > Magnoliopsida > Asparagales > Orchidaceae > Dendrobium > Dendrobium nobile. Next base: position 62,855,649 of record CM039719.1, on the reverse strand, counting down.
GTGCGTATATGTTCTAATTATATGTATGCGTGTTAATAGGCTTGTATGTGTACTTTCATATTTGTGAGTATACATGTTATAATATTTATGCGGGAGAATTTTAAAAGTTTTGACACTAGTCAGTTATGCGGGCAACCATGGTTTGAATGTAGTGTTCTATTTGGGAACTTGTACACACATTCTGTCTTATTATATACATGTTATGGATCTGGTGGCGTGGTTTTGTACTGTGGATTGTTTTGATGCTTTATGTATGTAGGTTGTCGTGCACTAACAAATCTCCTACAGATGCTTGTAAATACTTTCATTAATCATGACATGTTTCTTTGGATGTGTAGATTATGTGTTGCGTACATCATAGTTATCTCATGCATATTGACTAGCAAGTTATTGCATTCACTTACGCCTTGACTTCCAATGCACATTGGAGACTAGTATTAGTGATTGCAGGTCTGATGTGAACAATACACATCAAATTTCATTATTCGTAGGTGATATACTTGCTAAAGATTTTTTATTATTTAATTGTGATCAAGTTATACACCCTTTTTTAGTTTTCATTACTTGCAAAATTTGAATACAGTTGAGTTGCATTCGTTGTCATTTTCTTTATGTGTGTTTATTGGTGAATCGTCACATTTTCTTACATGCTTTTTACCTCTTGTGTCTATCTCCAGAATATATATTGGAAGAAATACATCTTTTATTTTAATCATTTAACTATAACTTATCAATAAACAATATAAAGAAAGATTATTACATTTTTTGTCTTATTCGGAACCACGTATCATAGGATCCTCACCTTTTCCTAAAAATATATAAAATCACGTAATGAGCACATATCCCACAAGTAACTAAAATCAATACAAGATAAAAAAGAATAATATGTTACAACTCATATAAAGAAATCTATGCATCAATATCTATAGAAACTATAATAATTAATACAAATAATTGATAATATTAGCTAATTAATTACATTAATTAATGATGGTGATTAATACTAGTAATAATAAAAGAAAGTTACCCTTTTCGTGAAGAATGTTAGGTGGACTGGACTTGAGTTTAGCATAATGGGCTGTTTGAAGAGCTATTGGGCTGCATTTGTGAAGGGATTGGTTTGAAATGGGCTTAGTTGAGGGTATGTGAGAGGAAAGTTGATGTTTTAGTAAATGTTTATTGTTGGAGTTATTTAGAGGAGGGAATGTAAGCCATGGAGTTGGAAAAATTATTAGGTGCGGAGTGCGCATCGTCCGCACAAGTAATGGGTACCTAGCGGTACCCAGCGGTACCGAGTGTGGGTACCGCTAGGTACCAAATACTTGTGCAGATGGTTCTCCCCGTCCGCACTCCGTACCTAATAATCTCTCGTGGAGTTGGAAGCTACTAGGTCAGTTGAAGAGGGGCTTAACACAATGAGGAATCAGGCAGGTGGATTGGACTTGAGTTTAGCATAATGGGCTATTTGAAGAGGTATTGGGCTGTATTTGTGAAGGGATTGGTTTGAAATGGGCTTAGTTGAGGGTATGTGAGAGAAAAGTGGATGTTTTGGTGAATGTTTATTGTTGGAGTTATTTTGAGGAGGGAATGTAAGCCGTGGAGTTGGAAAAATTATTAGGTGCGGAGTGCGCACCGTTCACATAAGCACTGGGTACCTAGCGGTACCCACTACCCAGCGGTATCCAGCGGTACCGAGTGCGGGTACCGTTAGATACCCAATGCTTGTGCGGACAATTCTCCCCGTCCGCACTCCGCACCGAATAATCTCTTGTGGAGTTGGAAGCTACTAGGTCAGTTGGAGAGGGGCTTAACACAATGAGGAATCAGACAGGAGGATTCAGCCGGCGACCTTGCGTTTGGAAGAAACCATGCGGGGATTAGCTTGAAAAGAAGATTTAAGAGTTTGGAATATGGTCAATTGCTGCAAGAATTAGGTTGACTGAAGGAATTATTCCATCGAGGAGAGCTTTGATTGAATAGAGTGATTAACGGGACGATATTTCAGTGGCCGTAGTCAACGGGATTAAGGGGATTTTCGACTGATACGTGGCAACACATTAAATTGAGTTGATTTTTCATTTTACTTTGAATTTTGGTTAAATTAATAATAATTTGTTTAATGACATATTATTATTATTATTAATCTACAATGATATCAAATCATCAATCATTCAAAAGCGCTTCGATTCGTGTGCAATTTTCTCGCTATGCGCGCAATCTTCTCAAAATTTGCATCGATTTATGTGAGCAACTTTCATGGGACAAAACTACTGTCCACTTTAGGTGTTGTCGATTTTTCAATCGCAGCGGCACAGTCCGTTTTGTGATAGAAAGTATTGTCGGCGATGTCGTGCATTAATTTCCTTGAATTGTGCATCATTGTCTTGGGATCCATGCCGATTTCGTCGCACGAATTTAATTGTACAAATTAACAGTGATTTTTGGGTATTGATGACATTTCGAACGCAACAATCAAGTCCGTTTTGCAATCAGATGTCATTTGTGCGTCGTCACACATCAATTTCAGGTAAAGTTTATCCCTTTTGACCATTCTTGTCTGATCTGATTGTGAGGGGTTCCCACTTAGGCGAATTCGATGCTCTGATCGCAACGACGCAATCCTTTTGACAATTGGGGGTCGTTTGGTTCTTTAAGTGACTCGTTGCGCTAATGCCCACATTTCTCAAATCATTGTCTCTGTCTCTTTTCGCGTGCTTTGTTTTGTAGGAGTCAACAAGCAACTAGTAGGGTTTTCGAGGGTGAAACTTATGCTAACATTTCAGTAGTTACAACTCACAAAATTGTACATACACGATGCCCACATAAGCATTTGAAAAATTTAATGATTATGTAGCAACTTTTTCCAGTATCAATACCCGTTAAAATGCTTAAAACATCGTACAACTAAAAATTTATTTGAAAGTTTTAAACTTATTCATACTAACATTATTAGAATATTATATTCTACAATATACTAAAAGTCATGTAGTGAACATTTTTTCACTCTTCATAAACCCAAAATTATATGAAAACAAACAAAATAAAATACCAGCAATTCATTTAAAAATCCAACAACAACAATAATAAGAAACATAACAAATTAAAATATGAAGTAATGTAATATCAGTGAATAAGTAGTTAATTAATGTAATAAATTATTTTATAAATAGTAACTTATTCAACAGAGTATTTTTAATGTAAACCATATAAAGAACAGGTCATGATCAAATTCTACTAAATGTGAGCACATTTTGGAGGCAAATTATTACGTCCGGTATCCGGATTCATCTGGACACCAATCCAGACGCGCCACATCACCCAAATACACCGGGTCCTAGTGTATTTGGGTGATATGGCGTGTCTGGATTGGATATCCGGACGTCCGATGACCGGACGTGAAAATTCGCCCATTTTGGAAGACACCAAGAGTGAGAGAGCCCGTCCATATTCAATGTATCTAATAATAAAAAAATAGAAAAAAAAAGTTTTTTTTTTTTTTATAAAGAGAATACGTAAATATAAAGAAAATGTAAACTATCAAAGAAAGTTTTTTGGGAATATTAAGGGATTCAATTTGGAGTAATTTTTCTTCTATCGATGCACCTGAAAATAACAATTCCGACCCTCAAAATGATAATTCCATAAAATAAAAGTCAGAATAACTTGCAAATAATCAAGACAATATTTTTTTGGGGGATTTTAAATTAAAAAAAAAAATTAACATATGGGGTAGACAATCATAGAGACTTCATGCATGCATGAGAACTACTCTACCGTTATGACCATTCGTCAGTAAAACCTACCTAGTTTAATCAACAGCATGACGATAAACCAAGCAATATCCACATCATTACATACCAATCTATAAAAATATATAAAGAAGTGTAGCAAATGGTAAAAGATGGTAAATTAGAGCTTCTTTCACATTGTCTATGCTAATTTCTAAATTAAATCAGTCTATTATTAATATCAAATAATTTATAAATAAATCAATATAATAGAAATTAAAAATAAATGTAGAAACTTAGAAAAATCTAAATAATAATGTTGGGGGAGTACATTTATTTGGACAAATTTTCCATCAACTTTTTCATCCATGCTTGATCACCATCATAGACAAATTTTAAGAAAAAAAAAATATTAACCTTAATTAATTTGTCCAAATTTATAAATTATTTATAAATCAGATAAATATCGATTACATTATATTAAAATTAAAAAAAATAAAATTATAATTTATTTACCTTGTGATGTTTGTTTGTTTTTTTGCTTTAAAATTGTCTATGCTGGTTCAAACATGAATAAAAAAATTGATGGAAAGTTTATCAAAATAAATTTACCCCCCAAATGAGTGAAAAATACAATTAAACAAAACTAATGGCCGGAATTAAAAACGTTAGTTGAACTTCGTTATTGAAACACTTTAAAACGTTAGCTGAACTTAATTAGTTTTACAAATAAATACATTTGTTATTATGTACATTTGCTACATTAAGTCAAGATCTTCCCCGAGAAAGAGCCTCATTTCTAATCAACTACAAGCGCTAGCATATTTATTCAAACTAGGTAAGCCCACGATTTTTCCACTTTTTATCAATTTTTAACTGTTATGTACTTCAAAAGTATTCAATTCAACCTCAAATCCTGATCAAAACACCAAAAATAAATATAAGTAAACACCAAATCATAGCTCAAAGTGATAAGGAAACGATACCCACTACGCCGCCTAAGCTCTGCACTTCGTCTGGCATTCAGAATATGCCTCCACGAACCTCTGCAGCTCATACGACTTTTTGTAACTAACAGGGTTACTTTACATTTCAACTATATAACAGCTTGTATTGCACTTAAGTAAATCAATGAAATGAGATGTTTTACTGTTCATCTTCTTCCTCCTTTAACTCTGCACTCATAGTTTTCGGTTTGATGAGTTTCCTCATGGTATCAGAGCCCTCTGCCTAACGGCTCTTCTTCGTGCTACTGAAGATGGGAGATTCATCAGCCTCCACTCCTAGCACACCACCACCTACTGTCTTGACGTCCGATGTCATAGCCCATCCATTGATGTCGTTATTCCTTCCACCCTCAAATTTCTTCTCGCCAACATCAAGAACGTGATCAACGTTCAGTTACTTCTAAATAACTACCCTACCTGGCGCTCAGACATCTACAAGTTGTTTGCGGCAAATCATTTTTCTGGATATTTAGACTGGAATATTCTGTGTCCACCTAAACATCTTCTAACCGCCACCAGCCAGCTGACTCTCAATCCTCAGTTCTCCTATTGGTCTCTAATCGACCAAAATTTGTCTATCATCTTGTTCTCCACCATTTCTCCGTCTATACTTCCTTATATACTAACCTTAGAAACTTCAGCTTCTATCTGGAAAACCTTAGAACATCGTTTCTTCTCTAAAAACTGCTTAAGAGTTATACAGCTCAAAAATGAGCAACATTCTCTTTCTATGCAGAACAAATCCATGACAGACTACTTGGCTTCCATTAAGAGCATAGTGGATAATATTCGAGCTGCTGGAGGAACCATAGACAATGAAGATGTCCTGCATTACATTCTCAATGGCTTATCGCCCTCATACTAGTCTTTCAAAATAACTATTCGGAGCTCCCTTCAACCCATAAGCTTGGATGATCTGTATTCTCTCCTTCGCAGTGAGGAGGTTCATCAAACCACAGACACTGTTCGTGAACTTTCCTTCTCCAATACTTCTCAGTCAGACAGACTGAATGCTCTGTTTTCCAACCGTGGAAGATCTCGTGGTCGTTTCTCTTCCAACCGCAGACGCGGTCGATCTTACTCCAATAATGCTGTAATATCAGATCTGCTCCAGAATCGTCCGGGCCGATCTGGGTATCGTCCCGGAACGATTAGTTCAAATTTTGTTCCAGAATCTGTACAAAAGTTGCAGGAAAATTTCCTGTAGGCATTGTCCGAGCCGATTGGGGTATCGTCCCGGGACGATCAGAGCATGGCACAAGTCAGAGAATATGGGTTTTTTCGTCCAAGGAAATTAATTATCGTCATGAGAAATCGTCCCAGGCCGATGTGAATTTGGTCAGATCGTCCAGGACGATCGTGCGATCGGCCGGGCCGATCAGAGGTTATTTAGCTAAATCAGCTCAGTTTGAAGAGAGAGAAAATCAAAAAAATAAAATATCTGATTTTTGAGGAGAGAGAAGGTCGAGAGAAAAGTGGAAAAAGTGGATTTTTGGACAACGCCGGGCCGTTTTCGTCCGACGAGACAGTTCAAGAAAGTAGTGTACGCAAGGTAAGGCACATTCCGCCTTTCTCAATTTTCAGAACGGTGAAGTTTGAATGAATTTTCTGTCCGGATTTCGTTTTCGTTAGCGGATTTCGTCCGTATTTTCCGATTGGTTCAGTTTTTACCGCATAACTTTTGATATGTTTTTGAGGTGCCGAGTGCGCACATTTTGATTATTTTCTGGAGAATTTTGACCGGGTAGTTTTGATTCGACGGTGTTTTCTTTTGCCCGTAATTTTTGATGATGTCTAAAATTGTCTAGGCAGTAGAATAAAAGTCTTATAATATTGTTGTGAATGTTCTGTGGTAATTTGGTAAAATTCTGATTTGGTGAATTTTGTGTAAATTCCGTATACTACCGTTATGCCGCCGGATTTTCGTACGATTTCTGAAATTATCCGGATTTGTTCTGAAATGATATGATATGATTGTGTGATATAAAAAGGGAGTTATAAGGGGTCAGGATCCTGTGAGATCCTGTCTGTGTCAGGGAAAATCTGAAATGAGCTCTGAAATCTGTTTCTGAAAACAAGTTCCGGATCCGATGACAAGTTCTGTTCTGGTGCTATAAGCACATCTGTTCTGGTGCCATGAGCACAAAGGGAGGCATAAGGGGCCAGAATCTGAGAGATTCTGTCAGTGTCTGGGAAGGGAGGCATAAGGGGTCAGAATCCGTTGAGATTCTGTCAGTGTCAGGGGATATATTTTAACTTTTGATATGTTTTGAATTGATATGTTCTGATACGATTTTTGATATGATTTATGATTCTGATACGATTCTGATCTGTTCTGATATAATCTGATTCTGATTTTCGTACGATTCTATTTGTTCTGATTTGATATCTGATTCAGTTCTGATTTGATATTTAATCTGTTCTGTTCTGTCTGTTATGTTCTGATTTGATTTGTTCTATTCTGCTCTGTCAGTTCTGTATTCTGATTGTTGTACGGATTCTGTCTGATGTGGTTGTTGTGGATTCTGAGGATTTTGATTGGAGGTTTGATGTCTTGCTGAGCTGTTGTAGCTCATCCTTGTTTTCTGCGTGGTTTTCAGGTTCTGGGAAAGGGAAGGACGTCTTGGAGTAGGATTTCAGAGTCTGATCTGTGATAGGTATTTTGTAATTTTGATTTTTGTACAGTCATGACTTTTCTGTTCTGTTTTCCTTTTTGTCTGAAAGCCATGAGCTGTATTTGTATATGATTATTTTGATGAAAGAAAATATAGATGATCGGTTCCGCTGTATTTTGATGTTTCTAGTAGCTCTGTGTGTCTATTTCTGTGTGTAAATGTTTGGAAGAAAGTTCTGAAACAAATTCCAAAGCCAGATCCTGGAATCAGTTCAGTCAGCTCAAGTTTGTCCACGACCCGATGCGAGCGGGATCCGTCCCGGTCGGGTTGGGTCGTGATAAATGCCAACAAAACTACCTCGCGAACACCAAGATTTGAAGGCTATTGTCAAATATGTGGCAAACGAGGACATTCCACGGTAAATTGCTGGCATAGAGGAAATTTCAATTATACGGCTCCAACATCCAACTCCAATGTTGCTCTAATGGCAGGCTCTGAATCTTCTCCCTGGTACTTAGACAGTGGCGCTTCAGCTCATCTTACACCCGATCCTCTTCCCATTCAACAACCCACATCCTATTCCGATCGTGATCAGGTATTTGTGGGCAATGGACATTCGCTTCCCATTCAGCACGTAGGTAATGAGCTTCTTCCGACACCTACGCGTAAGCTCTACCTTAAGCATCTTTTTCACGTTCCAAATCTTACTCACAAACTTATCTCCATCTCTAAATTGACCAATGATAACAATTGTTCTATTAAGTTTGATAAATCTGATTTTTGTGTTAAGGATTTGACAACCAAACAACCTCTTCTCCAAGGACGATGCCGTAATGGCCTCTACCCCATCCCTTTTTGGCCTCCCATTATTGCGGCATCTACAGCTATTTCTTCTACACGTTCAGCTATGTCCTAGCACCGTCGCCTGGGACATCCCAATCAAAGGACTATGGCTGTTATCTCCAAGACTTTTCCTTCTTTGTGTATTTCTTCGTTAAATTCTCTATGTAATGCCTGTGCTCTATCAAAGAGTCACAGGTTACCTTTTTCTTGTTCTACTCATGTATCTTCTTTTTCGTTAGACTTAATCCATGTTGATGTTTGGGGTCCTTCCCCTATCTTCTCCAATGACGGCTTTCGTTATTTCCTGCTTATAGTCGATTATCACATGAAATACACTTGGGTTTATATGTTAAAACAAAAATCTGATGTTCCCTCTTGTCTTGTTAACTTCATAAAAATAATTGAAAAACAATTAAACGCCTCTGTTCGGACACTACGCAGTGACGGTGGAAGCGAATTTAACAACAATTACATTAAATCGTTCACTCTTCATCGTGGCATTACCCATTAGTTTTCCTGTCCTTACACACTGCAACAGAACGGTGTTTCTGAATGTAAAAATTGCCATCTCCTGGAAACAGCCAGAGCTCTTCTTCTTGATGCAAATCTTTCATCCTCCTTCTGGTCAGCTGCAGTCCTTACCGCTGCTTTCCTAATCAATCTTCTTCCCTCCAACAATACTTCATTCAAATCTCCTTACCAACTACTCTATAATCAATCTCCTGACTATACAATTCTTTGTCCCTTTGGCTATGATGCTTCCCCTGGACTCAGTATTCCGCTCCACATAAGCTTGCTCCTAGATCTGTCACTTGCATTTTTCTTGGTTACACCATAAACTATAAAGGCTATAAATGTTATAATCCCTTAACTAACAAACTCATAATCTCTCGGCATGTTCAATTTGATGAATCCTTCTTCCCATCACTCTCCTCATCAGCTAACATTCCGCAACCACCACCAAACTCCCCTGACATTTCCTATCTTCCTCCTTCTCCACCCATCACAGAAAAACTCACCTCCGATCCCACCTATAGTTCTATAATATCTAATCCCTCTGTTCCAGTTAATCCTCCCATTACCCCCTATTCCCACAACACCTACTCTTCCACAAATACTTCTCCAACTGTATCATCCTCAACTCCATCAACTGTCACCACCATACTCAAACCCAATCACCCTATGGTTACCAGGCTTCAAACTGGAACACTTAAACCACGAATTCTTTTGGACCTCTCTCATACTGTCCATACCACACCTACCTATTTCTCTACCGCCAACAAAGATTCAAATTGGCGCAAAGCCATGTCAACCGAATTTTGTGCCCTTCAAGCACAGGGCACTTAGTCTCTCGTGCCACTGTCATCCAATCAATAGGCCATTAGGTGCAAATGGATTTACAAATTAAAGCACCTAGCCGACGGGACCATAGCACGGTACAAAGCCCGGTTGGTCGCCCAGGGATTCAAACTGGCATATGGAGTTGATTATCTTGAAACTTTCAGCCCAGTCGTTAAGCACACCACAATTCGCCTACTCCTCCTTGTGGCTCTTCATCATGACTGGCCTATACATCAACTTGATATTATGAATGCGTTCCTTCATGGGTCTTTAACTGAAACTATCTACATGACTCAACCTCAGGGCTTTGAAGATCCAAATTATCTGCACCATGTTTATTTGTTGTACAATGCCATCTATGTAATATCAGTTCTGCTCCAGGTTCGTCCGGGACGAAGTTGGATCGTCCGGGACGATCGGTACAGGTTGTGCAGAAAATCAGTTTTGGTTGTATGATTCGTCGGGACGAAATTTGGATCGTCTGGACGAAAATTCTCCCGAGGACCTGTCGCCTGGGACGATGATGAAATTTCGTCTGGACGAGGACTTTCCAGAGCACACATCGTCCAGGACGAAGTGCGATCGTCCAGGACGATCTGAGCATTTCTTAAGGGAAATGAGATATTTTGAAGAGAGAGAAAAAGAAAAATAAAATATCAGATTTTGATCCGAGGAGAGAGGAAGAAAAAGAGAAAAAGGAAAAGTTGATTTCGGGAAGCCGCGGGTCCGTTTTCGTTCGTCGAGACTGTTGAGGATTTTGCTGTACGCAAGGTAAGGCACATTCCGCCTTTCTCAATTTTCAGAACCGTCGAGTTTGGCGGTATTTTCTGTCCGGATTTCGTTTCCGTTACCGATTTTCGTCCGTAACTTTTGATTGATTCAGTTTTTACCGCGTAACTTTCTGTATATTGTTGAAGTGCCGAGTGTGCAGTTTTTGGTTATTTTCCGAAGATTTTTGTCCGGGTATTTTTGATTCGGCAGCGTTTTCAGTTGATTTCATTTTTCTGTGAATCCGTAAATTCTCTGTGCAGTAGAATAAATGTTCTGGAATATGATTATCTATGTTCTGTGCGAATTTGGTAAATTTTCTTTGCAGGAAATTTTGTGTAAATTCCGTCTACTGCCGTTGTGCTGCCCGATTTTTGTCTGATTTCTGATTTGCCCGGATTTCTTCTGAATTGAAATGCTATCTGTATGTGCTATAAAAAAGGGAGTTATAAGGGGCCTGGATCCTATGAGATTCAGTTAGTGTCTGGAGAAATTCTTAGTTGAGCTCAAGTTGGAGAAATTTCTGTTCAGTTCCGGATCCGAGGATTCTGTTATTCTGGTGCCGTGAGCACACTTAGCTATTTATTACTCAGAGAAATTCTGGTGCTGTGAGCACATGGGAGACATAAGGGTCAGAATCCGTAGTGATTCTGCTTAGTTTAGTTTTAGCTATTAAATATATATCTGCTCTGTTGATATCTGATTTCCGTATCTGTTCTGTAAGCAATTCTGCTTCTGATTTCTGTAAGCAATTATGATTCTGAGATGATATGATCTGCAATTCTGATTTCTGATTTTGTTAATGTGATATGTCTGATTCTGTTCTGTTTCTGATACGATTTCTGTTCCGTACAACTCTGTATAATTCTGACTTTGTTGATTTATTATGTTCTGTTTGTACTCTGAATCCGTACGACTCTGATTCTGATTTGATATCTGTTCGTATCTGTTCTGATTCTATTCTGTTTCTTTCTGATATGTCCGGTTTGACAATCTGTACGATTCTATTCCGATTTCTGATCTGATTTCTGTCTGATGAGTTTGGTTTTGAATTCTGAAAGTTTTGATTGGAGGTTTGTTGCTTTGCTGAGCTGTTGAGCTCACTCTTGTTTTCTGGTGGTTTTCAGGTTCTGGGAAAGGGAAGGAAGTCCAGGAGTAGATTTCTGAGTCTGATTCGTATAGGTATTTGTTGTACCTTTTGATTTTTGTACAGTCATGGCTTTTCTGTTCTGTCTTTCTTTCTGTTCAAAAGCCATGCACTGTATTTGTAGATGATTGTATTTGAGGAAAAGACAAGATAGATGTTTTGTTCCGCTGTATTTGGTGATTTATAGTAGCTCTGTTGTTCTGTGTTTGTCTGGCCGTTTTGAGAATTATTTGGAAGATTCAGTTCCGAAACCAATTCCCAAACCAGATCCTGGTTAGTTTGTTTAGGCTGGTCGCGATCCGGTTTGGGCGGGATCCGTCCCCGTCGAATCGGGTCGTGACAAAGCCTTTTGAGTGGTATCAGAGCACTGGTTTGGAAACTGGTTGGATTGTAAGACAGAGCTATAGGAAGTGATCAGTGAGTCTGTCTAGGGGTAGTTTTGGGTCGTTTGGCTTTTTATTGTGTTGTTTTCGTGTTGTTTTTGTGATAGTTTTCCGGATTTTCTGGATTTTTCTGTATGGATCAGCCAGACCCAGACATGACAGACGGGCAGAGTGCCAGTCAGGCAGCACCAGTGGGGAGTACAGCCCCAGTGGCCGGTGCTGATACACTTGCTCAGTTTGCTACACTTGTTGCTCAGATGATGAGCGAGACTCAGAGCAGAGCTGTTACTGTCAGATCAGAGGATATTGATAGACATTTACAGTTATTTTTGAGGTTGAAACCTCCGAGATTTGAGGGCGCTGTTGAGCCCAAAGCAGCCGAGGAGTGGCTGAGGAGATTGGAAAAGACTTTTGATGGGATGCAGTGTCCAGCGGATAGGAAAGTTCCGTTGGCAGTTTTTCTGTTGGATGGAGAGGCTGAGCACTGGTGGGAAGGCCAGCAGGCGGTCAGATTTCAGGGTAGGCTGAACTCTTTGATCACTTGGGACGAGTTCACTGAGGTATTTCGAGACTGGTTTGTTCCCCCTTCTGCACGACAGCAGATGCAGGAGAGTTTTCTGAGACTGGTTCAGGGGAGCAAGACGGTGATGCAGTACGAGGCTGAGTTTACTGCACTAGCCAGGTATGCTCCGCAGCTAGTGAGCACTTCTGCTGAGAGGTGCTACAGATTTCTGAGGGGATTGCGAGATAGTCTGAGGCAACCCCTGGTGCCTTTTCACATTTCTGATTTCGCTGAGCTTGTGGAGCGAGCTCGTCTGATTGAGAATGATCTGATGGCTACTCAGCAGCGGTGGACTGCGAGTAGGAAGAGATTTGGCGGTGAAGCTTCTGGCAGTGGTTCTCTGGGAAGAGGAGATTTGTGATTGGTTCTGGATCCGGAGTCAACAGATCTGACTCCAGGAGTGGAGAATCGTCTGGTACTGCTACCAGTACGACGAGTTCAGGATCTGTCAGTGGGGCACCTGTGTGCCATAGTTGTGGACGGCGACATCATGGCCAGTGCTATAGGATGGCTGGTCTGTGTTTCAGATGTGGTCAGCCTGGACATAGGATTGCAGAGTGTCCACAGGCTGGATTTGATCGACGTTCTGAGTTCCGACCTGAGGGCTCTGTTAGACCTACCGGTTCTGCAGCAGGAAGACCGAGGACTGTTCCTCCTCGCCCTGAGGGATTTTCTGGAAGAGGTGGTAGTACTAGTTCTGGACCACGGAGACCACCTACGGTTCAGAGGGAGCAGAGTAGTTCTGTTGCTTCAGCTCCTGCTCCAGTTCAGCCACGAGTTTACAGCCTGAGTCAGCAGGAGGCTCGTGATGCTCCGGATGTTGTGACAGGTACGATTTATATTTCTGATCAGCCCTGTCGTGTTTTGTTTGACTCTGGAGCTGGTCACTCTTTTCTGTCCGAGCGCTGTTTTGAGCTTTTGCGTTTGGATTCTGTTTTGTTGCCGATTTCTCTTTCTGTGATTTTACCGGCTGGAAGTAATTTGATTGCCCGCAAGTTTTGTTTTTGTGAGATTGACATTGCTGGCAAGAAGTGGAAGTCAAGCCTGATTTTGTTACCGATTTCTTCGTATGACGTAATTTTGGGCATGGATTGGCTGAGTCTGTATGAGGCTCAGATTGATTGTCTGAAGAAGCAAGTGAGTTTGCTTGTGGCTGGAGAGAGAGTTGTATTTCAGGGATTACGAGGTGTTCTCTCCAGTCTGATTTCTGCGTTGGAGGTGAGCAAAATGTGGAAGAAGGGTTACCCAGTGTTTTTGGCTTCGGTGCGGGATCTGAATCTGGAGGTTGATTCTGTTTCTGAGATCCCAGTGGTACGGGAGTTTGCCGATGTTTTTCCTGAGGAGTTGGTTGGTTTACCTCCGGATAGAGAGGTGGAGTTCTCTATCGATGTTTTTCCGGGTACAGCTCCTATATCAAAAGCTCCGTACAGAATGGCACCGAAAGAACTTTCTGAGTTAAAAGTTCAACTTCAGGAGTTGGTAGACAGAGGTTTTGTCCGTCCTAGTGTTTCGCCTTGGGGAGCACCTGTTTTGTTTGTGAAGAAGAAGGACGGGACACTCCGTATGTGTGTTGATTACAGAGATTTGAACAAGGTCACTATCAAGAATAAGTATCCTTTGCCTCGGATCGACGACTTGTTTGATCAGCTTTCCGGATCTTCAGTATTTTCGAAGATTGATTTGCGATCCGGATACTATCAGGTAAAGGTGAAGGAATCTGATGTGGTGAAGACTGCTTTCAGTACTCGGTACGGGCACTACGAGTTTTTAGTTATGCCTTTTGGGGTAACCAATGCGCCTGCTATTTTCATGGATCTGATGAACCGAGTATTCAGGGAGTTTCTGGATCAGTTCGTGATCGTCTTTATTGATGATATTTTGGTGTATTCTGCTTCTGAGGATGAGCATGCCAGACATTTGAGCATTGTGTTGGAGACCTTGAGGCGGCATCAGCTGTATGCCAAGTTCTCCAAGTGTGAATTCTGGCTGAAGAGTATTTCTTTTCTGGGGCATGTGATTAGCGGAGAAGGCATTTCTGTTGATCCCCAGAAGATTCAGGCGGTTGCTGATTGGCCAAGGCCGACTACGGTATTTGAGGTACGTAGTTTCTTGGGCATGGCCGGGTATTATAGGAAATTTGTGAAGGGATTTTCACAGATTTCGACGCCTCTGACGAGACTGACGCAGAAGTCAGTAGCTTTTGTTTGGACACCGGAGTGTGAAGCTAGTTTTCAGAAATTGAAGGACTGTTTGACTTCAGCTCCAGTGTTAGCACTTCCGTCAGGTACGGAAGGTTTTCAGGTCTTCAGTGATGCTTCACTGAAAGGACTGGGATGTGTTCTGATGCAGCGTGGTCAGGTAATTGCTTATGCTTCTAGACAGTTAAAGCCACATGAGAAGAATTACCCGACGCACGATCTGGAGTTAGCTGCTGTAGTATTTGCTTTGAAGATTTGGCGTCATTATCTGTATGGCGTCAGTTGTGAGATCTTTACTGATCATAAGAGCCTGAAGTATATTTTTACTCAGAAGGATCTGAACCTGAGACAGAGAAGGTGGCTCGAGTTAATCAAGGACTATGATCTGACTATTCAGTACCAGCCTGGGAAGGCTAATGTGGTAGCGGACGCTTTGAGCAGGAAGTCTTCTGGATTATCAGGTATTCAGCTTACTTCCGATGACTTTCTGATTAGAGATATGGAACGCTTGCAGTTGGAGGTGATTCTCTCCAATGGGTTGGATTTGGCTCAGATGAGTATTCAGTCTACTTTGGGGACAAGGATTCAAGAAGCCCAGAAGTCAGATTCTGATTATTCGAAGTTGATTGCTCAGATTGGATCTGGTAAGACTCCTGAACTTCGAATTTCTGATTCTGGTGCTATTTTCTGCAAGAACAGGTTATGGGTACCTGTATTTGGAGATTTGAGGCAGGAGATTCTGTATGAATCTCATCATTCTGGCTATACTATTCATCCAGGCAGTGGTAAGATGTATGCTGATATGAAGCTATTATTTTGGTGGCCTGGGCTGAAGAAGGATGTGGCGGAGTTTGTGTCGAGATGCGAGGCCTGTCAGTTGGTGAAGGCAGAGCATCAGCGACCAGGTGGACTGTTGCAGTCGTTACCTATCCCTGAGTGGAAGTGGGAGGAGGTGACGATGGATTTTGCGATGGGTTTTCCTCGATCACGGCAAGGACACGATGCCATCTGGGTAGTCGTAGATCGATTGACGAAGTCAGCCCATTTTCTTCCGATCAGACAGACTGATTCAGTAGAGCGCTTGGCACAGGTTTATGTTAAGGAGATTATCAGATTGCACGGTGTGCCTCGCGTGATTGTATCTGATCGAGATGGACGTTTTACTTCCAGACTTTGGAAGGGCATTCAGCAAGGCTTGGGTACTAAACTGCATTTCAGTACAGCTTTTCATCCTCAGACTGATGGACAGTCTGAGAGGACCATTCAGGTATTGGAAGATCTATTGAGACTTTGTGTTTTAGATTTTGGAGGAAGCTGGGAAGATCATATCCCTTTGATTGAGTTTGCTTACAACAATAGCTTCCAATCCAGTATTGGTATGGCACCGTACGAGGCTTTGTATGGCAGGAAGTGCCGGACTCCTTTGACTCTGACGGAGGTCGGAGATAGACAGACTTTGGGTGCCACTTTTGCTGATGAAACTGTTCAGAAAATTAATTTGATTAAAGAAAGATTGAAAGCAGCTCAGGACCGTCAACAGAAGTATTACAATCAGAAGCACAGGTTCGTTGAGTTTCAAGTCGGTGACTTTGTGTATGTCAAAGTCAGCCCGATGAAAGGTGTGAGCAGATTTGGTCAGGTAAGCAAGCTTAGTCCAAGGTATGTTGGACCTTTTGAAATTTTAGAAAGGATTGGGAAAGCGGCTTACAGACTTTTGCTTTCTGATTCGATGCCCGACGTGCATAATGTGTTTCATGTAGCCACTTTGAGGAAGTGGGTATCAGATTCTGGTAAGAAGGTATCTGCTGATGAGGTTGAGATTCAGGAGAATCTGGCGTACAAGGAAGAGCCAGAGTTGATTTTGGCGTACGACGTCCGAAAACTACGAAGTAAACAGATTCCGATGGTTAAAGTCCAGTGGAAGCACCGTACTGCACGGGAAGCCACTTGGGAGAAGGAGTCTGACATGAGACAGTCGTACCCGTACTTGTTTTGACGGAGGTTGGATTGGATAATGTCGAGGACGACATTTTTTTTAAGTTGGGGAGATTGTAATATCAGTTCTGCTCCAGGTTCGTCCGGGACGAAGTTGGATCGTCCGGGACGATCGGTACAGGTTGTGCAGAAAATCAGTTTTGGTTGTATGATTCGTCGGGACGAAATTTGGATCGTCTGGACGAAAATTCTCCCGAGGACCTGTCGCCGGGGACGATGATGAAATTTCGTCTGGACGAGGATTTTCCAGAGCACACATCGTCCGGGACGAAGTGCGATCGTCCAGGACGATCTGAGCATTTCTTAAGGGAAATGAGATATTTTGAAGAGAGAGAAAAAGAAAAATAAAATATCAGATTTTGATCCGAGGAGAGAGGAAGAAAAAGAGAAAAAGGAAAAGTTGATTTCGGGAAGCCGCGGGTCCGTTTTCGTTCGTCGAGACTGTTGAGGATTTTGCTGTACGCAAGGTAAGGCACATTCCGCCTTTCTCAATTTTCAGAACCGTCGAGTTTGGCGGTATTTTCTGTCCGGATTTCGTTTCCGTTACCGATTTTCGTCCGTAACTTTTGATTGATTCAGTTTTTACCGCGTAACTTTCTGTATATTGTTGAAGTGCCGAGTGTGCAGTTTTTGGTTATTTTCCGAAGATTTTTGTCCGGGTATTTTTGATTCGGCAGCGTTTTCAGTTGATTTCATTTTTCTGTGAATCCGTAAATTCTCTGTGCAGTAGAATAAATGTTCTGGAATATGATTATCTATGTTCTGTGCGAATTTGGTAAATTTTCTTTGCAGGAAATTTTGTGTAAATTCCGTCTACTGCCGTTGTGCTGCCCGATTTTTGTCTGATTTCTGATTTGCCCGGATTTCTTCTGAATTGAAATGCTATCTGTATGTGCTATAAAAAGGGAGTTATAAGGGGCCTGGATCCTATGAGATTCAGTTAGTGTCTGGGAAATTCTTAGTTGAGCTCAAGTTGGAGAAATTTCTGTTCAGTTCCGGATCCGAGGATTCTGTTATTCTGGTGCCGTGAGCACACTTAGCTATTTATTACTCAGAGAAATTCTGGTGCTGTGAGCACATGGGAGACATAAGGGTCAGAATCCGTAGTGATTCTGCTTAGTTTAGTTTTAGCTATTAAATATATATCTGCTCTGTTGATATCTGATTTCCGTATCTGTTCTGTAAGCAATTCTACTTCTGATTTCTGTAAGCAATTATGATTCTGAGATGATATGATCTGCAATTCTGATTTCTGATTTTGTTAATGTGATATGTCTGATTCTGTCCTGTTTCTGATACGATTTCTGTTCCGTACAACTCTGTATAATTCTGACTCTGTTGATTTATTATGTTCTGTTTGTACTCTGAATCCGTACGACTCTGATTCTGATTTGATATCTGTTCGTATCTGTTCTGATTCTATTCTGTTTCTTTCTGATATGTCCGGTTTGACAATCTGTACGATTCTATTCCGATTTCTGATCTGATTTCTGTCTGATGAGTTTGGTTTTGAATTCTGAAAGTTTTGATTGGAGGTTTGTTGCTTTGCTGAGCTGTTGAGCTCACTCTTGTTTTCTGGTGGTTTTCAGGTTCTGGGAAAGGGAAGGAAGTCCAGGAGTAGATTTCTGAGTCTGATTCGTATAGGTATTTGTTGTACCTTTTGATTTTTGTACAGTCATGGCTTTTCTGTTCTGTCTTTCTTTCTGTTCAAAAGCCATGCACTGTATTTGTAGATGATTGTATTTGAGGAAAAGACAAGATAGATGTTTTGTTCCGCTGTATTTGGTGATTTATAGTAGCTCTGTTGTTCTGTGTTTGTCTGGCCGTTTTGAGAATTATTTGGAAGATTCAGTTCCGAAACCAATTCCCAAACCAGATCCTGGTTAGTTTGTTTAGGCTGGTCGCGATCCGGTTTGGGCGGGATCCGTCCCCGTCGAATCGGGTCGTGACAAAGCCTTTTGAGTGGTATCAGAGCACTGGTTTGGAAACTGGTTGGATTGTAAGACAGAGCTATAGGAAGTGATCAGTGAGTCTGTCTAGGGGTAGTTTTGGGTCGTTTGGCTTTTTATTGTGTTGTTTTCGTGTTGTTTTTGTGATAGTTTTCCGGATTTTCTGGATTTTTCTGTATGGATCAGCCAGACCCAGACATGACAGACGGGCAGAGTGCCAGTCAGGCAGCACCAGTGGGGAGTACAGCCCCAGTGGCCGGTGCTGATACACTTGCTCAGTTTGCTACACTTGTTGCTCAGATGATGAGCGAGACTCAGAGCAGAGCTGTTACTGTCAGATCAGAGGATATTGATAGACATTTACAGTTATTTTTGAGGTTGAAACCTCCGAGATTTGAGGGCGCTGTTGAGCCCAAAGCAGCCGAGGAGTGGCTGAGGAGATTGGAAAAGACTTTTGATGGGATGCAGTGTCCAGCGGATAGGAAAGTTCCGTTGGCAGTTTTTCTGTTGGATGGAGAGGCTGAGCACTGGTGGGAAGGCCAGCAGGCGGCCAGATTTCAGGGTAGGCTGAACTCTTTGATCACTTGGGACGAGTTCACTGAGGTATTTCGAGACTGGTTTGTTCCCCCTTCTGCACGACAGCAGATGCAGGAGAGTTTTCTGAGACTGGTTCAGGGGAGCAAGACGGTGATGCAGTACGAGGCTGAGTTTACTGCACTAGCCAGGTATGCTCCGCAGCTAGTGAGCACTTCTGCTGAGAGGTGCTACAGATTTCTGAGGGGATTACGAGATAGTCTGAGGCAACCCCTGGTGCCTTTTCACATTTCTGATTTCGCTGAGCTTGTGGAGCGAGCTCGTCTGATTGAGAATGATCTGATGGCTACTCAGCAGCGGTGGACTGCGAGTAGGAAGAGATTTGGCGGTGAAGCTTCTGGCAGTGGTTTCTCTGGGAAGAGGAGATTTGTGATTGGTTCTGGATCCGGAGTCAACAGATCTGACTCCAGGAGTGGAGAATCGTCTGGTACTGCTACCAGTACGACGAGTTCAGGATCTGTCAGTGGGGCACCTGTGTGCCATAGTTGTGGACGGCGACATCATGGCCAGTGCTATAGGATGGCTGGTCTGTGTTTCAGATGTGGTCAGCCTGGACATAGGATTGCAGAGTGTCCACAGGCTGGATTTGATCGACGTTCTGAGTTCCGACCTGAGGGCTCTGTTAGACCTACCGGTTCTGCAGCAGGAAGACCGAGGACTGTTCCTCCTCGCCCTGAGGGATTTTCTGGAAGAGGTGGTAGTACTAGTTCTGGACCACGGAGACCACCTACGGTTCAGAGGGAGCAGAGTAGTTCTGTTGCTTCAGCTCCTGCTCCAGTTCAGCCACGAGTTTACAGCCTGAGTCAGCAGGAGGCTCGTGATGCTCCGGATGTTGTGACAGGTACGATTTATATTTCTGATCAGCCCTGTCGTGTTTTGTTTGACTCTGGAGCTAGTCACTCTTTTCTGTCCGAGCGCTGTTTTGAGCTTTTGCGTTTGGATTCTGTTTTGTTGCCGATTTCTCTTTCTGTGATTTTACCGGCTGGAAGTAATTTGATTGCCCGCAAGTTTTGTTTTTGTGAGATTGACATTGCTGGCAAGAAGTGGAAGTCAAGCCTGATTTTGTTACCGATTTCTTCGTATGACGTAATTTTGGGCATGGATTGGCTGAGTCTGTATGAGGCTCAGATTGATTGTCTGAAGAAGCAAGTGAGTTTGCTTGTGGCTGGAGAGAGAGTTGTATTTCAGGGATTACGAGGTGTTCTCTCCAGTCTGATTTCTGCGTTGGAGGTGAGCAAAATGTGGAAGAAGGGTTACCCAGTGTTTTTGGCTTCGGTGCGGGATCTGAATCTGGAGGTTGATTCTGTTTCTGAGATCCCAGTGGTACGGGAGTTTGCCGATGTTTTTCCTGAGGAGTTGGTTGGTTTACCTCCGGATAGAGAGGTGGAGTTCTCTATCGATGTTTTTCCGGGTACAGCTCCTATATCAAAAGCTCCGTACAGAATGGCACCGAAAGAACTTTCTGAGTTAAAAGTTCAGCTTCAGGAGTTAGTAGACAGAGGTTTTGTCCGTCCTAGTGTTTCGCCTTGGGGAGCACCTGTTTTGTTCGTAAAGAAGAAGGACGGGACACTCCGTATGTGTGTTGATTACAGAGATTTGAACAAGGTCACTATCAAGAATAAGTATCCTTTGCCTCGGATCGACGACTTGTTTGATCAGCTTTCCGGATCTTCAGTATTTTCGAAGATTGATTTGCGATCCGGATACTATCAGGTGAAGGTGAAGGAATCTGATGTGGTGAAGACTGCTTTCAGTACTCGGTACGGGCACTACGAGTTTTTAGTTATGCCTTTTGGGGTAACCAATGCGCCTGCTATTTTCATGGATCTGATGAACCGAGTATTCAGGGAGTTTCTGGATCAGTTCGTGATCGTCTTTATTGATGATATTTTGGTGTATTCTGCTTCTGAGGATGAGCATGCCAGACATTTGAGCATTGTGTTGGAGACCTTGAGGCGGCATCAGCTGTATGCCAAGTTCTCCAAGTGTGAATTCTGGCTGAAGAGTATTTCTTTTCTGGGGCATGTGATTAGCGGAGAAGGCATTTCTGTTGATCCCCAGAAGATTCAGGCGGTTGCTGATTGGCCAAGGCCGACTACGGTATTTGAGGTACGTAGTTTCTTGGGCATGGCCGGGTATTATAGGAAATTTGTGAAGGGATTTTCACAGATTTCGACGCCTCTGACGAGACTGACGCAGAAGTCAGTAGCTTTTGTTTGGACACCGGAGTGTGAAGCTAGTTTTCAGAAATTGAAGGACTGTTTGACTTCAGCTCCAGTGTTAGCACTTCCGTCAGGTACGGAAGGTTTTCAGGTCTTCAGTGATGCTTCACTGAAAGGACTGGGATGTGTTCTGATGCAGCGTGGTCAGGTAATTGCTTATGCTTCTAGACAGTTAAAGCCACATGAGAAGAATTACCCGACGCACGATCTGGAGTTAGCTGCTGTAGTATTTGCTTTGAAGATTTGGCGTCATTATCTGTATGGCGTCAGTTGTGAGATCTTTACTGATCATAAGAGCCTGAAGTATATTTTTACTCAGAAGGATCTGAACCTGAGACAGAGAAGGTGGCTCGAGTTAATCAAGGACTATGATCTGACTATTCAGTACCAGCCTGGGAAGGCTAATGTGGTAGCGGACGCTTTGAGCAGGAAGTCTTCTGGATTATCAGGTATTCAGCTTACTTCCGATGACTTTCTGATTAGATATATGGAACGCTTGCAGTTGGAGGTGATTCTCTCCAATGGGTTGGATTTGGCTCAGATGAGTATTCAGTCTACTTTGGGGACAAGGATTCAAGAAGCCCAGAAGTCAGATTCTGATTATTCGAAGTTGATTGCTCAGATTGGATCTGGTAAGACTCCTGAACTTCGAATTTCTGATTCTGGTGCTATTTTCTGCAAGAACAGGTTATGGGTACCTGTATTTGGAGATTTGAGGCAGGAGATTCTGTATGAATCTCATCATTCTGGCTATACTATTCATCCAGGCAGTGGTAAGATGTATGCTGATATGAAGCTATTATTTTGGTGGCCTGGGCTGAAGAAGGATGTGGCGGAGTTTGTGTCGAGATGCGAGGCCTGTCAGTTGGTGAAGGCAGAGCATCAGCGACCAGGTGGACTGTTGCAGTCGTTACCTATCCCTGAGTGGAAGTGGGAGGAGGTGACGATGGATTTTGCGATGGGTTTTCCTCGATCACGGCAAGGACACGATGCCATTTGGGTAGTCGTAGATCGATTGACGAAGTCAGCCCATTTTCTTCCGATCAGACAGACTGATTCAGTAGAGCGCTTGGCACAGGTTTATGTTAAGGAGATTATCAGATTGCACGGTGTGCCTCGCGTGATTGTATCTGATCGAGATGGACGTTTTACTTCCAGACTTTGGAAGGGCATTCAGCAAGGCTTGGGTACTAAACTGCATTTCAGTACAGCTTTTCATCCTCAGACTGATGGACAGTCTGAGAGGACCATTCAGGTATTGGAAGATCTATTGAGACTTTGTGTTTTAGATTTTGGAGGAAGCTGGGAAGATCATATCCCTTTGATTGAGTTTGCTTACAACAATAGCTTCCAATCCAGTATAGGTATGGCACCGTACGAGGCTTTGTATGGCAGGAAGTGCCGGACTCCTTTGACTCTGACGGAGGTCGGAGATAGACAGACTTTGGGTGCCACTTTTGCTGATGAAACTGTTCAGAAAATTAATTTGATTAAAGAAAGATTGAAAGCAGCTCAGGACCGTCAACAGAAGTATTACAATCAGAAGCACAGGTTCGTTGAGTTTCAAGTCGGTGACTTTGTGTATGTCAAAGTCAGCCCGATGAAAGGTGTGAGCAGATTTGGTCAGGTAAGCAAGCTTAGTCCAAGGTATGTTGGACCTTTTGAAATTTTAGAAAGGATTGGGAAAGCGGCTTACAGACTTTTGCTTTCTGATTCGATGCCCGACGTGCATAATGTGTTTCATGTAGCCACTTTGAGGAAGTGGGTATCAGATTCTGGTAAGAAGGTATCTGCTGATGAGGTTGAGATTCAGGAGAATCTGGCGTACAAGGAAGAGCCAGAGTTGATTTTGGCGTACGACGTCAGAAAACTACGAAGTAAACAGATTCCGATGGTTAAAGTCCAGTGGAAGCACCGTACTGCACGGGAAGCCACTTGGGAGAAGGAGTCTGACATGGGACAGTCGTACCCGTACTTGTTTTGACGGAGGTTGGATTGGATAATGTCGAGGACGACATTTTTTTTAAGTTGGGGAGATTGTAATATCAGTTCTGCTCCAGGTTCGTCCGGGACGAAGTTGGATCGTCCGGGACGATCGGTACAGGTTGTGCAGAAAATCAGTTTTGGTTGTATGATTCGTCGGGACGAAATTTGGATCGTCTGGACGAAAATTCTCCCGAGGACCTGTCGCCTGGGACGATGATGAAATTTCGTCTGGACGAGGACTTTCCAGAGCACACATCGTCCGGGACGAAGTGCGATCGTCCAGGACGATCTGAGCATTTCTTAAGGGAAATGAGATATTTTGAAGAGAGAGAAAAAGAAAAATAAAATATCAGATTTTGATCCGAGGAGAGAGGAAGAAAAAGAGAAAAAGGAAAAGTTGATTTCGGGAAGCCGCGGGTCCGTTTTCGTTCGTCGAGACTGTTGAGGATTTTGCTGTACGCAAGGTAAGGCACATTCCGCCTTTCTCAATTTTCAGAACCGTCGAGTTTGGCGGTATTTTCTGTCCGGATTTCGTTTCCGTTACCGATTTTCGTCCGTAACTTTTGATTGATTCAGTTTTTACCGCGTAACTTTCTGTATATTGTTGAAGTGCCGAGTGTGCAGTTTTTGGTTATTTTCCGAAGATTTTTGTCCGGGTATTTTTGATTCGGCAGCGTTTTCAGTTGATTTCATTTTTCTGTGAATCCGTAAATTCTCTGTGCAGTAGAATAAATGTTCTGGAATATGATTATCTATGTTCTGTGCGAATTTGGTAAATTTTCTTTGCAGGAAATTTTGTGTAAATTCCGTCTACTGCCGTTGTGCTGCCCGATTTTTGTCTGATTTCTGATTTGCCCGGATTTCTTCTGAATTGAAATGCTATCTGTATGTGCTATAAAAAAGGGAGTTATAAGGGGCCTGGATCCTATGAGATTCAGTTAGTGTCTGGAGAAATTCTTAGTTGAGCTCAAGTTGGAGAAATTTCTGTTCAGTTCCGGATCCGAGGATTCTGTTATTCTGGTGCCGTGAGCACACTTAGCTATTTATTACTCAGAGAAATTCTGGTGCTGTGAGCACATGGGAGACATAAGGGTCAGAATCCGTAGTGATTCTGCTTAGTTTAGTTTTAGCTATTAAATATATATCTGCTCTGTTGATATCTGATTTCCGTATCTGTTCTGTAAGCAATTCTGCTTCTGATTTCTGTAAGCAATTATGATTCTGAGATGATATGATCTGCAATTCTGATTTCTGATTTTGTTAATGTGATATGTCTGATTCTGTCCTGTTTCTGATACGATTTCTGTTCCGTACAACTCTGTATAATTCTGACTCTGTTGATTTATTATGTTCTGTTTGTACTCTGAATCCGTACGACTCTGATTCTGATTTGATATCTGTTCGTATCTGTTCTGATTCTATTCTGTTTCTTTCTGATATGTCCGGTTTGACAATCTGTACGATTCTATTCCGATTTCTGATCTGATTTCTGTCTGATGAGTTTGGTTTTGAATTCTGAAAGTTTTGATTGGAGGTTTGTTGCTTTGCTGAGCTGTTGAGCTCACTCTTGTTTTCTGGTGGTTTTCAGGTTCTGGGAAAGGGAAGGAAGTCCAGGAGTAGATTTCTGAGTCTGATTCGTATAGGTATTTGTTGTACCTTTTGATTTTTGTACAGTCATGGCTTTTCTGTTCTGTCTTTCTTTCTGTTCAAAAGCCATGCACTGTATTTGTAGATGATTGTATTTGAGGAAAAGACAAGATAGATGTTTTGTTCCGCTGTATTTGGTGATTTATAGTAGCTCTGTTGTTCTGTGTTTGTCTGGCCGTTTTGAGAATTATTTGGAAGATTCAGTTCCGAAACCAATTCCCAAACCAGATCCTGGTTAGTTTGTTTAGGCTGGTCGCGATCCGGTTTGGGCGGGATCCGTCCCCGTCGAATCGGGTCGTGACAAAGCCTTTTGAGTGGTATCAGAGCACTGGTTTGGAAACTGGTTGGATTGTAAGACAGAGCTATAGGAAGTGAACTATTGACGGCTACCATATGTCTCAATAATTAATATCTATATCATTAGACTGCATTTCCAAACTAGAACACTTGGACCGCTATCAAAATTCCTCGAAACGGAATTTTACTGAACTATTGACGGCTACCATATGTCTCAGCAATTGTATATAACTTAGCTTCTACATACAGCTTCAATGTCCAATTGTAAACCTTTACTCACTCTCTTACCATCCAAATTTCCCACAGATACAAACCTTAACATTCCATTTCCCCAACCAGAATTTTTTCGAAAATTAGTTGGCTCGCTACAGTACATTACCTCTACCCGCCCCGACATTGCCTTTGCCGTCAATAAGCTCTGCTAACACATGCATAGTCCTCTCCTGCTTCACTTTCAGTTACTCAAACGAGTTTTGCGATACCTGAAAGGGACTATCAATCATACTTTATTTCTTCAGAAAACCCAGTTAACTCTCTCTGCTTATTCCGACTCCGACTGGGCTAGTGATCAACTTGACTGGAAATCGACCACCAGTTACTGCCTCTTTTTAGGAACTGCTCTACTCACCTGGTTGGTTAAGAAACAAACCACGGTGGCCAGGTCCTCAACTGAAGCTGAATACCGATCCATGGCCGCTGCTGCCACCGACATCATTTGGACTCGTCGCCTCTGTGAAAACTTTCTTCTTCCTTAACAGCCCACAATTCTGTTTTGCGACAACGTTTCTGCCATGGATATCGCTTGCAATCCTTTTTTTTATGCCCGAATCAAGCACATTGAGATTGACCACCATTTCATCCGAGACTGTATTGAGGCCAACCACATTGCTGTTCATCATGTCTGCACGATTGATCAGGTTGCAGATATCTTCACCAAGTCTCTTTCGTCTGCTCGTCTGTTCGAACTCTGCAGCAAGCTTCTGGTCATTCCTCCTGTCAGCTTGAGGGACAGTGGTAAGGAAACGATACCCACTACGCCGCTTATGCTATGCACTTCGTCTGGCATTCAGAATATGCCTCCACGAACCTCTGCAGCTCAGACGACTTTATGTAACTAACAGGGTTACTTTTGTAATTATCCCTTATACATTTCAACTATATAACAGCTTGTATTGCACTTAAGTAAATCAATGAAATGAGATGTTTTACTGTTCATCTTCTTCCTCCTTTAACTCTGCACTCACAGTTTTCGGTTCGATGAGTTTCCTCACAAAGAAAGCTTGTTTTACTTGGGAGAAAAATGCTATAGTTGATGCACCGGCAGAAAATCTCTGCTTGAAATGACAGTTAGCTCTGCTTTATTGAAATGAGTTTCCTAAGAGCATTGCATGATGAGTTTTATCTACAACAATCTGCATTCTATTCTGTTATTCTGCATCATGAAGCCAGGCGAAGAAGGAAGCAGATGTAAGTTCTGTCAACTTAAATTTTTTCTGTCTTGCTTATATATTTTTATTTTTCTGTCCAACGGGCCAATGTTTGAATAAACTGATCAATATATGTTTGTTTTCCTACAAAAATTATGTTTGAAGTATTCGAATATATGTTTGTTTTCCTTCAACTCATTATAAAATGCAATTAGGAAACTCATTCATGCCAGTTCTGCTTGTTTAACGATCAAGTCTAGCTAATATAAGTTTCTTAAGTTGAATGCGAGATCATCAGTAGGGTTGCAAACGAACCGAAACAAGTCAAGTATGTAAGTGTTTATGTTTGAGTTCGTTTATCATTAGCTTGTTCAAGTTCAGTTCGTGTTTGATTTGAGTTTTATTGTTTGTGTTCACGTTTGGTTCGTTTAATTTAAGAGTGTTCATGTTTGGTTCATGTTCGGTTCATTTAATGCTTATCGAGCTTTAAACAAACAAGCCTTAACGAGCTATATTCATGAACATATTTAACAAACAATCTATTGAACAAACAAACATTAAATTTGTTCATGAACATCTTAAACAAACAATCTAGCAAACATGGAAAAATGTGAAATGTCTTTTGTTCAGAAAATTAAATTTATAATAAAAGCAGTTGTCTATTTAAAATAAAATTATTATTAATCTATAAGAATATATTCTTAAATAAAGCTTACCTGTTGTATTTCTCTCCATTCGAGCTTTTATCGAGCTTAATGCCGAGTTTGTTCACGAACATCAAATGATGTTGTTCATGAACATAAATGAACCGAACACATTAGTGTTCAAGCTTGTTTATTTAATGATCGAGTATTTAAAATGTTATTCAAGTTTGTTTGTTTAGTTAGTTAAACGATCACAAACGAGCTTTAATCGAACCGAGCATCGAGTAGCTCGTCGAATGCTTGGTTCGCTTGCAGCCCTAATTGTTAGAAATCATTTAAGTATTTTTACTCTTACAGGACTCATCAATATAAAATATTATAAGACCTCCTTATAAAATTTTCTCTTGTATGTACTGGTTTTTTAGCCCCACCCAGAGCCATGGA
Organism: Dendrobium nobile; assembly: GCA_022539455.1. NCBI lineage: Eukaryota > Viridiplantae > Streptophyta > Magnoliopsida > Asparagales > Orchidaceae > Dendrobium > Dendrobium nobile. The sequence continues at coordinate 62,827,852 of CM039719.1, read as the reverse complement.
CATGGAGGACAGAGGTCAATCATTTTGTCATCAGAGTAGAAAACAAAGAGATCCACATTCAACATTTTGTAATCCGATAAAAAAGATGATAGAAGAAGAAGAACACAACTTGACTAGGAGCCCAAACAATGGCGATGACATCCGCGATGCAGGGAAAGGGCTATCACTGCCAGTAAAGAATACTCGAGCAAGGCATAAACCCATATGGAATAAGGATTTTCATATGGAGATATAATAAAAAAAAATGTTTTATTTGAAAATAAAGAAATGGATATATATATATCAACGTGTATGTGTGCATGTGTGTATGTGTGTATGTGACCAAGTTGACCCGGACCCAATCCTTTTTTTGAACGGGTTGAAAGTTGAGACCCGAACCCGATCCATTTGTTAAACGGGTCGACTCTAACCCGGATTTATCCAGTCGGGTTCAGGTAGGTTGTCAGGTCATGTAATTGACACCCCTAATATGTGTGTGTTATGTGTATGTGTGCTCTATCAAACAGAAGTTTTCTTCAGCTGTTAATTAATTTATTAGGTAATATTTTATATCGAAAGCTTAAAGCCTGTGACCTTTGATCAGTGCCACTGTGCCACTAAGAAGCTATAATTGGCCTTGACTAATTACAACAGCAATAGTTTTTTGCCATAGCTTTTTTCCTATAATTTGCGTGGCTCAGATTTTGCTAATATTGATGATCACCTTGTCCAGCTTTTTAATTAAATCATAGTTAATTAAGTCATGCTTATTTTTCTATAATAAAGAATATAAATGCTCCTATTAAATCAAACAAGAATGCCATGAAATTTTAAATAAATTTAAACGGGCTTAAAATTTTATGACAAGTTATTGGTATCAGAGCAGGAGTGAAGAAAGATCTGTGCATATGGTGAACTTGACGACATCCGGCGTTGGTGATCACTCAGCTCACATAGAGATCATCGTTGTAAACATTCCCTCTTCACTAAAATTCATCATCGCCAATCTCAAGAACATTGTTCCTACTCAATTATCCACGGATAATTACTCTCTTTGACAATCTCAAATCACGAAACTGCTTCGAGCCAATGGTTTCGAAAAGTTTCTTGACACAACGGTTTCTCCGCCCTACCAACATACGCTTCAACAATCAGACGAATCCACCATCCCCAATCCCATATATATCCATTTCCTTATTTTCAATTAAAACATTTTTTTTTGGTACCATATCTCCATATGAAAATCCTTAAGCCATATGGGTTTACGCCTTGCTCGTGTATCCTTTACTGACAGTGATAGCCCTTTCCCTGCATCGCAAGTGTCATCGCCATTGTTTGGGCTCCTATACAAGTTGTGTTCATCTTCTTCGTCTGATATCTTTTTCATCGGATTACAGAATGTAGATTGTGGATCTCTTTGTTTTCTACTACAGGTTTGCAGAACTTGAATGAGTTTCCTATGAGCATTTCCTAATGAGTTGAAGGCAAACAAACATATATTCGATCTTGTTGGTCTCGTTTAACAACTCCACACATAACATAATAGATATACTTCAACAAAAGTACTATTCAATCCAACCTTAAATCCAGATCAAATTTGCTGATGCTCGGCTCATTTATATCATAAAATTAAGTGATAATTCTACTTAATTTTATTATTTTTCTAAGCATCTTTTCTCTTGCCAAAAATGACATAATTGTAAAAATATGCTAACTTTTATTATTATACCCATATAAAATTAGGCATACATATAAATTAAGCACACATAAAGACAAATTTCATACACACACATATACATATCAAGCATATACGCACGCACATAAATGTTTTTACTTGCTTTGAAAAGATACAAAGCAAATGAAATTGCAATTTATTTGGTAAAGTTTGAAATTATTGACTTTTGAATTTTAATTTTGAAATTGAGCATATCATTAGAAATGATATATTACTCCAGAAGGCGGAGATAAAATTTCCTAATATATTCAAATTCAAAATTGTGAATTTTATCTTGAATATCGTTGTCAAATTCAGAAGAAAACTAAATATGATTCCGGGGGTCAAAATGATATTCGATCAAATATTTGGCTAAGATAATCTGGATGGGTTATCATTAATTTCAGATTCAAAGGCATGTTGATAAATGATATATCTTTCCGGGGAAGAAAATATCACGTGTTAACGACGGTTTGAATATAAAGATAATGATCGTCGTTGATTTTCTTGATTTTTTTCAAAGAAAATTAATTAATTTTTAAATGTATTTTGGGTCTTTAAATCTCCTACAAATGCAGGTCTTCGTTTAATTATATCGTATGAATTTGAGCTTTCTACGAAAACTTTCGATTAAAATAATGATAGAATTTTCAAGGAGTGATACGAAAAGAGTGAGATTGGAATTTCAACAGGGCACTTGGTATTGCTCGATATTTGTTCGGATTATCGATTTTTTGTCCGGACGTAATAACTTTTCCAAGAAATCATGGCCACACAAGTAAGGCACAAATCTGTTTGTCTGAAGGACTTCCATGTAGAGAAAATATGAAAAAAAAAAAAAAAAAGTGCTTTAATTTCTGCATGTATAAAATAAATGGATAAGTTGTTACAAAAAGTAAACAAGTCATTTTCTTATTCACTATAAGGATTTTCTTTGTATTCATATTCCTTTGCTCTTACTAAGTGTTTTTCATTGTCTATCTTTTAATAAAATGCTAACTTTTGTTTAAAATACTTTCTTATGAAAGAAAACTTCATAGATGTCCTCAAAATTAGTCAAAAGATGGTTGTGAGTAATATCAATTGATTGAATGAATATTTGATAAATAAAAAAGTTTTGAAGATTACAAAGAAGTTCAATTCTATAAATAAATGTAGCCTAAGAGGCCAAGGTAGACAAAAAGACTAGCTCTTCGAGGTACGAGATATCTACGATATCATGTCAATCAGAACCTTTTTTTTAGGGATGTTAGGGGATTCGAGCGATGGTGAGAGAGGAGGAAGAGCTTTCGTCGCCAGATATAATAGAAGGAAACTTTTAAGTGAATTAAGTAATCACATCTAGCCTAATAAGTAATCTATAATTGTATTCCTAAACTACAAATATTTATATATACACTACCTAATTATATATTTATATTCTTTTGCCTTAATTTGCAGAATTATAATTATAACAAATTATAATAAATGTTAGTTATTATTTGGCTAACATTGCTCACTACATCAATGAATTAAATTAAATTGTAAATATTTCATAAATATACTAATTAATTTTATAGATGTGAATTTTTTTTTTAAATATTTCATCTACAGATCACAATTTCAGTGCAGTTACCGGACAACATCCAGAGGCGAATCAAGATGTGCCACGTCATTTTTTTGCTGTGTACGGGATGACGTGGTGCATCCTGATTCGACTATGGACCGTCCGGTGACCACATAATAATTTATCTAATTACACCCCTATCAGAATATTTAGATCAAAACAACAAAGTGTAAGAGATTTCCAAAAGATAGCTAAGAAGATTTATTCAAAAGGAATGGAAAGGAAAAGCTCAACAAGCTTCCTTCAGTTTGAACAAAATTGAGAATAGAACAAATAAAATACTACTTACTACCTTTCAGGCTCTACTTTGTCTTCAGGGAAGTTCACAGAAATCATCAACAACAATCTTCTTTGAGACCAAGTGATCAGCTAACTACATAGGAAGGAAATGGTGTAAGCAATCAACAATACAATTATTGTTCTTAGAACAACTGAGAATTTGAAGTGGTGGCCTTCCCTCATTCCTCTTCTCAGTCTCCAACAGCAGATTTCCTCTGCACTGCTGCTCTCTGTTGTGTTTTTTCCAGTCTTGGTGGTGTTACTAATCTGTTTACTGTCAGATAAGCAATGTAAGCCACTATAAAGGATGAGGTGGGGTGGGCCACCTGGATGGCCGGTGGGTTTGGGACTGCTTTTTTGCGGTTTCTTAAACTGCTTTAAGAAACAGTAAGTAAATTGTCCCAAACAGAAGTCTAAGACTCAATTCAATCACTTCCAAACACTAAGATTTCGTTTTAGACAACTTTCTTATTACTTCTTAAAACAACTTTCTAGTACAAAAATTAAAAAATTTTGTACAAGAAAGCTGCTTCAAGAAGCAGTAAGAAAGGCATCCCAAACGAAATCTTAAAGTCGAAAAAAATTGACACTTAATAGATACCATGACAATATAGCCAGCATTTTTCTAAGATATAATAGACTTCAATAGTTTTACAGAATGAAATGAGGCAAATATAAATTATATGAAAGCATAAACAGGAAATGAACTCTGAAGTAACCAAGGAAATAAAAATATTGCAGTGTAAAAGAATAATAGAAGTGAAATGATTGGTTCCCAGACCCAACTCCTGGTAAGCAGAGTTCTAAAATCAGCTACTGTATCACTATGAGCAGCTGATTTACTAGTGTTTCAGGTCAGATTACCGCAATTAGAAGAACATTACTAGATGAGTGAAACCCTTTCCATTTTTTTTAAATTTAGGTTTCGTTTCAGAAGACTTTCTTTATGTTTCTTAAAACAGCTTTTTAGTATAAAAAATTTAATTTTTTTACTTATGAAGCAATAAGAAATCCGCCCCAAACGAAATCTTAATTATAAAAAAGTGCCTACCAACTAAAAATCTGCTGTAGCCCACCAAAAATTGGAACCTCGAATGAACATTCTTCATACTTGCCATCATTGAAAGAAAATTGTAATTTAAGTAATGCATCAATAAATTCTGTGTTTTTTCCACTAAAGTCAATAGGGCGCACATTGTGCGCCGCACATGCTCGACATTTTCAATTTATCATATTAAGACATGCCAAGAGCCATATTTAGCACCAATGACCAGGATGCAAATGAGTAGAGCTAGCTTGAGTCACCCTTAACTTGAGCATGACTAAATAATCAAGTTTGAGATCAATTCTAAAAAATTCAGTTACTAATGAGCGACTTCTTTATTATTAGAGAGAATACAATTCTAATTCCAGATGAAGCTACAATAAAATGATAAAAAAAAAGATAAATTTTGATGTAAAACAAAAGAAATTAGTTGAGAAAGAGAGACCAAGCTTTTAAATATTATAACTTTATACTTAAACCTCCTGAAGTTAAATATATTTTAAGTGTATTTTATATTATATTTTTAAATGAGTTGACTAGTGAACCGATGAGTGGAGTCAAGACTAGCTCATCAAGCCACCACATGAATCGGCTTGACTCAATTATATCCCTACCTATAGGGATCACCTTTGGGGAACCAATGTTGTAGATTATTATCATGATCTTTAAAAAAAATCAGATAGTAATGAAAATTTGCCTCACCTTCCAGGAAAGATGCAGTCATCATGACCTGAACAAAAAGTCCACTATTTCGTTAGATATCAGATCAATGAAACAAAATATAAAAGTGACATTTGAGAACTTAAATGAAACTAAATCAATGAAGGAGAAGCTTTTCAAATTAACAAGAAATAGCTGTTCGTACAGTGCTTGGTGCAAAGTTATCTTTTAACCCGATAAAAAATTGCAACTTTAATGGTTTAAAACGATTAAAGAACAAGTCATTCAAACAATATTGGGGAGAGTCATAACAGATCATAAAATAATTACTGAGTGATATCAAGACTTATCCCATAAATGTGAACTGAGAAAACACATCTGCATATTCAGTTCACACAAAAAAAATTGCATTCATAGAGTTTGTAGAATTAAAATTAATGTCTTCCACTCTTCCTTACGAGCTTGGAACATTTCCATCTTTGACAAATTCTTAGGGTTGCAGGGAGACAACCTAAAGATAGAGGGAAAGCCCCTTGAGAGAAAAACCTTGCTTTTGCTGTTGATTGAAACGTCTCGCAGAACAATACAACTATAAATATGCTTAATATATTAATATATAAACTAAGTTTCAGCTAATTTGTAAATCATATCAAATCAAAATGTGTTCTGTTGATGTGAATTGATGCAGATAAGTAACATTTACAGAAGAATTTCAAAAGGCATACTTCTATGTGCAAGATTCTTCATAGCCCACGCAAATTCATGTTCATAACTGAGACGAGAGAGGACGAGAGAGAAAGAGAGAAATTTAGAGAGGACGAGAGAGAAAGAGAGAAATTTGGTGAGAAGCAGCCATATATGGAGAAAAAATCTGACACTTTCACTGGCATTCACAAGAGAGAAAGCAGTGAGTAGGAGAAGTATGACATGTAAAATGAATTGGGGCATGGAGTTTAATATTTGATTTGAAAATTTTAGAAATTTTAGGAGGTGCAATTATGCCCGCATTGGCATACATGAACCTACAAGCGGGTTTGTCCTCCGCCATTCAGGAAGTCACGCAATGGGGCAACCTTGTAAATAATATGCAAAAAGCTTTTAAGACATCATATTGAATCATCTCAAAAAGCAAAAAATTAACGGTCTTCCTCTCAAATTATCTAGCAGGGGTACCACAAAATTAAAACTAAGCCATATTCTGAAGAAAAGAAGTTCTATGTGACAGTACAAGCCTGGCGTAATGCTTTAGCTGCAACCTAAAGTTCCAATAACATAACAAAAACCCTCAAATTATCTAGCAGGTACCACAAAATTAAAACTCCGCCATTTTCTGAAGAAAAGAAGTTCCATGAGCCAGTACAAACCAGGCGTAATGCTTCACCACATACTCCTCATGAATGAAGAGGGTTTAAGCTCTCCAATGGATAGCTGCAGCACACTCTTTGATAGGGAATTAAGTTCTTTAGTACGACCATGCTGGTGTCAAAAAACTTCAATCCAAGCAGCATCAGCTGGATCTAGTTATTGAAAAGATAGAGCTGCTAGCGAACCAAGTGTTCGACGAGCTACTCGTTACTCGGTTCGATTAAAGCTCGTTTGTGATCGTTTAACTAACTAAAGAAACAAACTTGAGCAACATTTTTAATACTCGATCCTAAAATAAACAAGCTTGAACACTAATGTGTTCGGTTCATTTATGTTCACGAATAACATCATTTGAAGTTCGTGAACAAGCTTGACATAAAGCTCAATAAGAAACTCGATTTGTAACTCATGAATAAGCTCGACAAATATATTCATATAGATTAATCATATTTTCATTTTAAATAGACAACTACTTTTATTATAAATTTAATTTCATTTTATTTTATACCATCAATAGAATGAATTTGTTCATGAACAGGAGACATTTCACATTTGCCAATGTTTACTAGATTGTTTGTTTAAGATGTTCATGAACAAATATAAGATGAATCATAGAACATTTGTTCGTGAACGAACTCATTTGGTAGCTCGAAAATACTAGTTATGAGTTTATTCATGATCTTGCTGATTTGATAGCTCAAGAATACTCATTAGAGTTGTTCATGAACATGCTTGTATGATAGTGTAAAAAAATTTGCAAAATGTGTTCACGAACATAGCTCGTTAAGGCTTGTTTGTTTAAAGCTCGATAAGCACTAAACAAACCAAACATGAACTCCATTAATTTAAACGAATCAAACATGAACACAAACAATAAGGCTCGAATCAAACACGAACCAAACTTAAACAAGCTAATAATAAACGAACTCAAAGATGAACACTCACATACTCGGCTCGGTTCGGTTTATTTGCAACCCTATGAAAATATATCTCTTTGAATCAACCCTTCATCACCTAGGAGGTTGAAATAGACTTCAGTAAACAAAACTCTGTATTTTATTTTTCTCAATCTTAGACATTTTCGCACAGAGAATCTCCGTTTTCAGACCTCGGCCAATCATGAGGTAACAATTGAAGAATAGCAGTCATCTGGCGGCACACCCATGCTGGCCAAAACCCATGCCGGTCAAAAGATCACAAAGGGATCACTTCTCAACAGACGAGCGATACCAGAGATGTAATTATTAGCAGACACTCCCTTCAAGATCCATAGCTTGGTAATAGACATGCTACAAGCTAACATGGTAATCACTGCAACTTTCCCAAGGACAAAGATTCCTCATCATTCCATAAATAATGTTGTAGTTGAGGAAATCGACATAATGGTATAGTGACAGGAAATCCTTATAAAAAACCCAAATAAAGAAGGGCAATTCCAGCTTCTTCCACTAAAAACACTATTCTCCTTAACACTCATCTTCCTACACACCATTGATTGCCTAAAGTAATTCTAAACCTTAACGTCTCAAACTTATGTGCAATCTAGCACAATCTAGCATCTTCAAACTGAATCTATCTTGTACAAGGTTTCTCCCTCTCTCTCTCTTCTCCCTCTATCTGGCTCCATAAAATCACACAAATTCCCCATATCAAGGTGTGGTCACCAGATCCCTTGGTCATCCTCTTCAAAGGCTCCAAATATTTGAGCTTCAAAGAAACTTCTATTGAGTTTGAAGTTTGAGCAGTCCATTAAACCAGTCTTATGAAAAGACCCTATGCGTCTGCAACTACTTTGGTTCACCATCCAGGGTTGTTATAACTAGGCCCACTATCAATAAGAGAAGATAAGCTTATACAATTCACAAAGGTTAATGATGAATTTCTCTAAGTTATATTTTTAATTATGCGAAATTGTTCATGTTTGTTTCATAATATTTTATGAAAGGTATTCCTAGAATGAGAGTTACACCAGCTTAATAAACATGTCTAGGTTGGGGTAAGCCTCGAACATGGCAGCAGGCCATTTTCACCATGAACATTTAATGTACCAATCCCCCACCATCCCTCCCTTCAAAGGAGGGTACTAAAAGATTAACTCCTCATGGGTAATCTTTTACTCAAATGCTGATTCCAATTCACCACTAGTAAAAAAAAGGTTTTTAATGCAAACAAAAACAGCACATATAAAAAATCATATGATAAGAAAATAATATTTGGCTGTAAAAGACAACCACCAGCCTTTAGCATGCAATAGAATAGCAAACATAAAAAATCACATGGTTAAAAAAAATGTTATCATTTCTATGGCATTTCAAAATTCTAGTTGCAATGTTTTAAAATTTCAAAAAAGTGTTGGACAATTAAAAAGTCATGGATATATAAGCTTAGGGTTGTTTTGTTGCAATATTTATCTATGACTTATCCTAAATCTTATCAAACCATTATTTGAATCATATAAATCATACTACATTATTATTATTATTATTTTAAATCATACTACATTTTTTTTAATATGGAAATCATACTACATTATTGAATCTAGTTATCATCCCATTTAGGTTAAATCCACGATTTAGTAAATATTGAGGGCAGTCGGATTTAAGAGATTTGCACAACTTTTCCTCACTGACCTCTTATTCTCCTTCCTATTTGTCAAATATTTTACTAGATTTAAATCGATATAACACCTATAACGTTAAACAAAGTTCAGGATTTAAGGCCTATAGTGTCAAATAGGTGGTTTGGACATCCAAAGAAGGATAGAAAATGTGCCTATTAAACGATTAGATAAAATTAATATAAGAGGATTATGAAAAAAACTTAAATACAAGACTACGTGCATAGAAGTTAGTTCAAAACTATTTGTAAAAGATAGATTTAACGACTCAATATGTGCTAAAAAATGAAGGTTCACATAGCCAATCCAAATAGTTAGTGTACGACTAAGGATGATGATAAGTTGATAACGATGACGAAATTCACATAAAAAAGAATCCAAGCCTAACCATAACAATTACAGTTTCCCACATGATATAGAACTTGAAAAGGAAATGAAAAGTTCCAAGAACCAGAGCTCTGAACAACTCACTTGGATCCGTCGTAGTCACCATGGCAGCCCCCTGAAAGTAGCAAGAACCTACAACCTTCTCTTCCTTCTGATAATAACTATCAAAAGCATAGGAAGCATGTCGCCTCACATTATTCGGATCATAACAACTCTCACCCGGCTGTATCTCCGAGCAATTAGCTTTTCCTGGCCCGCATGCCCAATCCAAAGCCGCCTGCAATGCCTTCATATCTGCCCCGTCGGCGGCAACACAGAATGTTCTGTTCGTAGAATCATTAGCCAAAAACCCCCCACTCCCTTCCACATTCAGAAGATACACAGGCGTTCCATTGCCATAAAAAAGTCCCCAGTGCTTCTCCGACTCTAGCCCAGGCCGCTGGTCCTCGTTGAACAGCTCGTAAATGTAGACTGACGCAGTCTGTTCCGGCACAAGAGGGGTTCCGGCGCGGTCGACCAACACATGCTTGATCAAATTGGAGTTGTAGGTGTCAGCATTGTCTTTATTCGCGAAGGGCTCGATTTTTTTATCGCCGTCGGAGGGCCAGCCAGTTTCAGTCACAACAATGGGAATGTGAGAGAAATTGAGGCTGCGAAGGGCGAATCGAGCCGCGTCGAGCATGGCGTCAAAGAGGTTGGTGTAGTGGAGGAGGGTGTTGGGGTCTATTTCTTCTTTGGAAGGTGGGAGGGGTTTGAAGAGGGCGGAGTCAAGAGGAATTATGCCGCGGGAGCGCATGAAGGAGTAGTAAGGGTAGAGGTTGAGCATGAAAGGGGAGTTGGTGGAGGAGAGGAAGGTGAGGAGAGGAAGAAGGAAATTAGGGGTTAGGGTTTGGTTGAAGAAGGCTTGGGAAGGGGGGAATGGGTTGAGGATGATGGAGAAAGGTAGGGAGTGGAGATCGGAATGTGGGAATGGAGACCGGAGATGGCGGAAGATAAGGATCGAAGAGCGGGGAGGAGAAGTGAGGTGGAAAGGGAAGCAGAGAAGTCGTCGCCGACGGCGATGGCGGAGATGGAGGTGATAAAGGGGAGGATGATGCGAGAGGCCCATGAAGAGGCCGAGGAAGGGGACGAGGCGAAGGCGAGGAGAAGGGAGTTTGGGACGGTGATGAGGATGCGTACACCGGTGGAGTTGAGGGCGGCGAGAAGGGAACGTGAAGGGTTGGAAAGGCGTACGTGCGTGATGCTCTGGGAGACAAGGAATCGGGCGAGGTCGGTGGGAGGAAGAAGGCCGGAAACGTCTTCGCCGATCACAACGCCTACGAAAGGAGGTTCTCCACCGCCGTTACTGCCTCCGGAGTTCGCCGCTGCGGAGAGGGAGAGTGAAGCGTGAGAGGAGAAACAGGAGAGTGGAGGAAGACGAAGAGGGCGAGCTTACCGGAAGTGAGGAGAGGGAAGGAGAGGATGAAGAGTAGAGTAGAGAGAATGGAGGCCATGGGGAGGAGATCTGGTTCTGCGAGTTTTGAGAACCAGAGGTAGGTGGTGGCATTCTTTTATGCCTCTTAGGTGTTTGATGAAATGGGTGACCTGTAGGTGGGGAAACAACTGAGAAGCTTGTGTGAGAGAGAAGCAGTGGCGGAATACAAAATAATAGAGGTTGACAGAGGAAGCGGACAAGAGCACTAGAAATAGCTTAATTTGTCACATCTTTAAAATTAATAAATATATTTATGAATTATTTAAAATTTGAGGGATTTACACTTATATTATTTTATTTCATACTATTTATATATCTAATATCTAAAACTTTAATATTACATAACTATCTCTTATAGAACAAATAAGGCTGCAAACGAACCGAGCCGAGCCGAGTATGTGAGTGTTCATGTTTGTGTTCATTTAATATCAGATTATTCAAGTTTGGTTCATATTTGTTCGAGCTTTATTGTTTGTGTTCATGTTTGGTTCATTTAAATTAATTAGTATTCATGTTCAGTTTATGTTCAGTTCATGTTCGTTCGTTTAGTGCTTATCGAGCTTGTTTGCGAACATATTTAACGAATTTTTTTAACTATCAAACAAATACGTTCATGAATATATCTATGAACAAACACATTTATAATAAAAGCAATTGTCTATGTAACAAAGACAATGATTATTTATATTTATTAATTTATAGTAAAATATTAATTATTTTTATCTAGCTTATTCACGAGTTCAAAATCGAACACGAATCAAGCTTCTTATCGAGCTTGTTCACGAACTTCAAATAATGTTGTTCGCGAACATAAATGAGCCGAACGCATTAGTGTTCAAGTTTGTTTATTTAAGAATCGAGTATTTAAAATATTGTTCAAGTTTATTTGTTTAGCTAATTAAACGATCACAAATGACCTTTAATCGAACCGAACAATGAGTAGCTTGTCGAACGTTTGGTTCACTTGCAGCCCTAAGAACAAATATGATTGCATGAAATGAAATATTAAAGTTTATAGAGTGGCATGGGTGGTAAGAATGAAATATAAGAGTGATATATTTGATATTAAAATTTTATATGAGTGGTAATAATGTAATATTAAAATTTAGGCGTTAGAAATATAAATAGCATGAAATAAATTGATATGCATGTAAATCCACCTTAAAATTTTTATTTAATTCATGTATTTGGGGTTGATTTTATAAATTATTTATCTTCATTGATTTATGTAGATTTGTAATGTTAAATTGCTATATTAATATTAATATTTTTGTTATTATTAAAAAATTTGAAATTGTCAAAATGAAAAAAGTTGGCTGGCATGGAAATATCAAGACATATTATCTTTCATAGACATAAGCTTTTTAGGTAGAAAATGAATTATTTAAAATAAAACCCAATAGAGAAAAAAAAATTATTCAAAATAATCTTTTACCAATAATAAATGCTTTCCATGCTCTTCACATAAGAGAAATTTGATCATGTTCTCATTTAAGTGCAATACATTGATTAATGCACAGTTGGCTGGCTCCCTCCAATCTCTTACAGTAACCAGACCTGATATTGCATTTGCAACCAATGTTATTTGTCAACATATGCATGCTCCCACAACCTATGATCATCAGCTTCTTAAACGACTTCTTCGGTACATCAAGGGAACGCTACATTATGGTCTCCCTCTATCTAAAGGTGAACTCAAACTCACGACATACAGTGATGCAGATTGGGCCGCAGACATGGATGAAAGAAAATTTGTCTCGGGCTTCTGCACCTATCTCGGCTCAAACCTTATCTTATGGAGTGTAAAGAAACAAGCCACTGTGGCACGATCCTCTACCGAAGCCGAGTACAGAGCGCTTGCTGCGGCCACCTCCGATGTCCTTTGGCTTCGTCGTCTTATGGCTGACTTTCATGTTCCTCGGTCGCAAGCAACTTCAATTTTCTGTGACAACATCTCTACACTGACTCTTGCACACAATCCAGTGTTTCATGCGAGAACTAAACATATAGAAATTGATCACCATTTTATCAGTGATCGCATTCGTCATAACACAATTGACGTCTCCCACATTAGCTCCCTTGATCAACCGGCTGACATTCTTACTAAGCCCTTGTCAGCTACTCGGTTCTCTTCTCTACGTGACAAATTAACTATCTGCTAACCAGATAGTTCATTTGAGGGGGGCTGTTAGCACACCTTATCCTATACCAACAGTAATCATAATTACTGTTCATCTTCCACCTCTCGGCTCAGCAGCCTCGTTCATCTACCACAGCAGAAAGCTGCTCTGCCAACAACGGCTTCCTGACACCGCTAACGACCTGTCTTCCCTTTGTCTAAGGAAGTCTATTTAAAGGGCTCTTGAACTCTGTATAGACGATGATGATTTTTCATGGAAGAATGAAATCCTTTTATACTGCATTCTCAGTTTTCTTCTCTTGCAGGTTTATTCTCAGTTTGGACATATACAAAGGATAGAAGATGTACCTAAATGAATAGATAAAATTAATATAAGAGGATTATGAAGAAATGTTGAATGCAATACTACATGCATAGAAAGTTAGTTCAACATGATTTGTAAAAGATAGATTTAACGCCTCAATCTGTGCTAAAAATTGACGGTTCATATATCCAATCCAAATAGTTATTGTACAACTAAGGATGATGATAACGATGATGACAGAAATTCACATAAAAAGAATGCAAGCCTAACCATAACAATTACAGTTTCCCACATGATGTAGAAAAGGAAATCATAAGTAACAAGAACCAGAGCTCTGAAACACTCACTTGGATCCGTCGTAGTCACCGATCAGAACCCTTGATCTCCGAGCAATTAGCCCTCCCCGGCCCCGCGGCCCGCATGCCCAATCCAAAGCCGCCGGCAATGCCTTCATATCTGCCCCGTCGGCGGCAACACAAAATGTCCTGTTCGTAGAATCATTAGCCGGATACGTTTTCACCGATCACCATGCCTACGAAATGATGTTCTCCACCGCCTTTATTGTCTCCGGAGTTCGCCGCTGCGGAGAGAGTGAGTAAAACGTGAGAGAAGAAAAAGGAGAGCGGAGGAAGACGAAGAAACAGGAGGTGGTGGCATTCTTTTATGCTTTTTAGGTGTTTGATGAAATGGGTGATCTGTAGGTGGAGAAACGGCTGAGTAAGCGGACGAGCAATAGAAAGAATGAGTTGAAATATTTAAAAATTTGTCACAACCAAGGTTTTGAAAACCGGACCGGACAACGAACCGGAAGAAGGAGAGGTTCACGGTTCGACCTGATGCGGAGCATTATTGAGGCTGTTCCAGTGGGCTGCGGAACACCTTACCTGACCTGCTTTAGTTAGTTAGAGGAGAAACTCTTACCACTTACGTTGCTGTTTTTAGCCATAGCTTTTTATTTGCTCCTTTTTAATTGCTTAACCGTTTTTAGCTTTTGCTTTACTCTTTAGTAGAAGGATGTTACAAGGTGTTCTTAGTTTTTGCTGAAATATACTCAAAACCAGTGAACTATGCAAGTTGCAAGTTCTTACTGTTCCATTGCTAAACTGTTTGCTTGTGCCTCCTCCATCGATCCTACATCAGTATTTGGTATCAGAGCTTGATGGCCGAAAGCAGCAGGCGGGTGGCTCCCGGCGGTGACAACAGCCTAGAGGCTCTGTGGGCGGCGCACGAAGTGCTGGGGAGTCGCACAGAAGAGCTGGAGAATGATGTGCATCGGATCCACGAAGAAATACGCCGAGAACTGGGGGAAATTACCATCCGCTTAGATCGGATTGTTCCCAACCGGAATGCTCCGGTAGTGCGGCGAGGGGCGGGACCAGAGCGTCTTCGTCCACGGGAAAATCAGTTGGAGGAATCGTCTGACTCAGACTTTGAAGCAGGGGAAGTCCGCAATTCAGACCATTTTGATTCGGAAGAAGAAGAAGTGTTTAATCATCGGCGGAGGCGACCGAGGGAGGTTAACCGGCCGAACGGTGAGTTTCGAGTCAAATTAGACATCCCGTATTTTGATGGAAAATTACACATTGAAGACTACCTGGATTGGGAGCGTTCGGTTGAAACTTTCTTTGAGTATATGGAGATTGAACCGACTAAACAGGTGAAGTATGTAGCCTGTCGGCTTAAAGCCGGAGCTAGCGCGTGGTGGCAACAGATTTTATAGTCTCGGCGAAGAGAAGGTCGAGGTCCAGTGCGGAATTGGAGGAGAATGAAGCAATTATTACGAGGTCACTACCTCCCGACCGACTATGAGCAGATGTTGTATCAGCAATATTAGCATTGCCGCCAAGGTAATCGTTCGGTCAACGATTACACTGAAGAATTTTACCGCCTGAGTGCTAGAAATAATTTGAACGAAACAGCCAATCAACTTGTCGCACGTTACATTGGCGGGCTCAAGGAGGCGATTCAAGATAAATTGGAATTGAATTCCGTTTGGTCGTTGTCGCAAGCTGTCAACTACGCCCTGAAGATTGAAATGCAGATGGTGCGACATAATAAAGGCCAACAATTTAAAAGAGCTTCACCTGTCGTAGATCAGTCAGCTGATATTCACAGAAATGCAAGTTCTTCAACCTCTCCACTCGGCAAACAACAAAGTCTAGGCAAGGGAGCAATGGGAGGACTGAATTCTGGGGGACGTGCTGCTGAAAACCGATCAACAGGCCGGGACAGAGCTACTGCCAAAGAGAATCCTTATGCCAAACCATCTAGTATTAAATGTTTTCGGTGTTTCCAATCGGGACATAAATCCAATGAGTGTCCCACAAGACCTCAATTACAGTTGCTGGATGCCGAAGGGTAAGATGATCTCGAGGAACACAATTCGGACTCAGAACCAACTCCAGAGGATGTGGAGGCTGACATCGGGGAACCACTAATTTGTGTTCTGGAAAAGTTGTTATTAGCTCCAAAACAACCCAGCACCTCCCAAAGAAATGCATTATTTAAGACTAAGTGCACCATCGGGGGAAAGGTGTGTGATTTACTGGTGGACAGTGGCTGCACGGAGAACGTTGTGTCGAGATCCATGGTACAAGCTCTGAAGCTAAAAACCACGAAGAACTCTAACCCGTACAAAATCAGCTGGGTCAAGAAGGGCGTTGAAATGACGGTAACGGAGCTATGTAAAGTGACGTTCTCTATCGGGAAACACTATGTTAGTGAAGTTTTATGTGATGTCCTAGACATGGACGTGTGTCACATTATTTTGGGGAGACCGTGGCAGTACGATGTGGGAGCTACCTATGACTGTAGAGCCAACACATATTCATTTGATTGGAAGGGTCGGCGACTGCGTTTGGTTCCACACAACTACAGTTCATCAATTGAATCTCAAAAAAAAGGTAATGCTCTGTTTGCTGTATCTGCTAATGCATTGTTGAATGCATGGAGAGAATCCACTAGTTTGATGGCTCTAATAGTAAAAGAGATCTCTCCGATCACTGTTGGGAAGGAGATACCAACTGCTATAGCTGATCTGCTGAAGCGATTTTCGGATATATGCACTGATAAAGTACCAGCCGAGCTACCACCTATGAGAGAAATTCAGCATCAAATTGATCTGGTACCGGGTGCTTCATTACCGAATCAACCACACTACCGGTTGGGTCCTAACGAAACGCAATATTGCAACAGATTGTTGATGAGCTGCTGGATAAACAATTGATTCAACACAGTTTGAGTCCATGCGCCGTACCGGCTCTACTGGTTCCGAAGAAGGATGGCACGTGGAGGATGTGCGTCGACAGCAGGGCAATCAATAAAATTACAGTGAAATTTAGATTTCCAATGCCGCGGATGGAAGAAATGATGGAGAAATTGGCTGGATCAAAAATATTTTCGAAGCTTGACTTACGGAGTGGATATCATCAAATTAGAATCCGGCCGGCGACGAGTGGAAGACTGCGTTTAAGACGCGAGAAGGGCTGTATGAGTGGAGAGTAATGCCGTTCGGCCTTTGTAACGCCCCCTCCACCTTCATTAGATTAATGAATGAGGTATTGAGACCGTTCCTCAATCATTGCTGCGTTGCATATTTTGATGACATTTTAGTCTACAGCAACACATTAGATGAGCATTTGATTCATTTAGAAGGTGTTCTAGAGAATCTGAGGAGTAATAAGCTTTTCCTGAACATGACAAAGTGTGAATTTGCTGCATCATCAGTATCCTTTTTGGGCTTCATTATCACCGCAGAAGGCATGAATGCCGACCCCCGCAAGATCAAGGCTATACGTGATTGGCCAGTTCTGAAGACCCTCACAGAAATTAGAAGTTTTCATGGCTTAGCAAATTTTTATAGAAGATTTATCAAAGGTTTTAGTATTATTACTGCACCCATCACAGATATTCTCAAGTCTAAAACATTCTTTTGGGGTCCCGAACAGCAATTCAGTTTTGAGCAGATTAAGATGGCCCTTACCACCGCTCCCGTACTGGCTTTGCCAGATTTCAGCAAGCCATTTTCTGTTGAGACAGATGCATCTGCAGTTGGCATTGGGGCTGTGCTGTCGCAGGATAATAAACCTATTGAATTTTTTAGTGAAAAACTAAGTACCACCAGGCAAAAATGGACAGTATATCAGCAAGAATTATATGCAGTTGTACGGGCCTTGAAACAGTGGGAGCCATATCTACTTCAACAAGATTTTGTTCTGCGTAGCGATCACAAGGCTCTCCAATACATCAACACACAGAAGGACATTAATCGGATGCATGCTAGATGGTTAATGTTCCTGCAAAAATTTACCTTTGTGTTGAAGCATAAAAGTGGTGCGGAAAATCGGGTGGCGGATGCCTTGAGTCGGCGGGCGGCTTTGGTTACGCAGCTGCAGACCGAGTTCTTGGGGCTAGAATCATTGCAGGATCTGTACCCGGAAGATGTAGACTTTGGGGAAGTTTGGCAGAAGTGTCTAAGATCTGAGCCGATTATAGATTATTCCATTCGCCATGGATTTTTATTTAAAGGAAACCTCCTGTGTGTCCCTAATTCGTCTTGGAGACAACAAATCATCAAGGAAGTGCATGGCGGTAGCTTGGGAGCACACGCGGGGCGTAACAGCACGTTGGACAACTCCAGGCCAAGTTTTTTTGGCCTCATCTACGTCGTGACGTAGCTCGTTTTGTGGAACGGTGTTCGATTTGTCAGAATTATAAGGGAGACGGTCAGAACACCGGTCTCTACATGCCTTTGCCCGTACCTGACTCAATTTGGGAGGATCTCAGCGTGGATTTCGTTCTGGATTACCCCGCACACGTCGCGGTAATGACTCCATCATGGTCGTAGTCGATCGTTTTTCCAAGATGGCACACTTCGTGCCGTGTAAGAAAACTTTCGACGCTCTCAATATTGCCAAATTATTCTTTCGGGAAATCATAAGGTTACATGGAGTCCCCCGATCCCTAACGTCCGACCGCGATGTTAAGTTCATAAGCCACTTCTGGCGGGAACTTTGGAGACGGATGAACACCAATATACAGCTAAGCTCCTCTTATCATCCTCAAACCGACGGCCAAACAGAGGTGGTGAACCGGACATTGGGTAATCTTCTCCGTTGCCTAGTACAAGACAATCCTAAGCTTTGGGATGACGTTCTAGGACAGGCCGAGTTCGCCTTCAATTCCATGCCGAACCGATCCACCGGTAGATGTCCATTTAGTATTGTTTATACTAAACCTCCCAACACTATTGTTGATATTGCAGTGATTCCTAAGTGTAACAACAAGGCTGCTGCGACACTGGCGGATCAATTCACTGAGATGCTGGCGAAAGTCCGTGCAAAGCTTCAAGAATCCAATTTACACTACAAGAGGAGCGCTGATTTGCATCGCCGGAAGAAAGTTTACAATCCTGGAGATCAAGTGTTGGTGAGATTGAGAAAGGAACGCCTTCCTCCTGGGACGTATTCGAAACTTGGCCGCCGCAAGTTTGGTCCATTTACGGTCAAACACCGGATAAACAACAATGCTTATGTGATCGATTTGCCATCAGAATTCACTACTTCGCATACTTTCAATGTGGCAGACATCTACACCTATCCACTACCGGACGAGGACGACACTGCCGTTGATTCAGGTGGAATCAACCTTTCTTCTACTCAGGGCGAATGATGCGGAGCATTATTGAGGCTGTTCTAGTGGGCTGCGGAACACCTTACCTGACCTGCTTTAGTTAGTTAGAGGAGAAACTCTTACCACTTACGTTGCTGGTTTTAGCCATAGCTTTTTATTTGCTCCTTTTTAATTGCGTAACCGTTTTTAGCTTTTGCTTTACTCTTTAGTAGAAGGATGTTACAAGGTGTTCTTAGTTTTTGCTGAAATATACTCAAAACCAGTGAACTGTGCAAGTTGCAAGTTCTTACTGTTCCATTGCTAAACTGTTTGCTTGTGCCTCCTCCATCGATCCTACATCACGACCGGTTCGACCGGTTGAACCGGGGTCGAACCGGATGACGTAATAAATAATAATATTATTAATAAAAATAGAATAAATATTAAATTTTCCTGTAATACCTTTATTCTACATTCTATTTTCATAGCTCCTAATTCAAATATCATGAACATAACATCAATTAAGTTTATGAAATATAAACAAATAACACATAATATAAGTGTTGCTACAAATACATAAGGAATGAACCCAAAAAAAGATGTGCCCGATGTGGCAGTTAATCGAAAATTAACAACAAATACATAAAAACAGTTGTTCAAAAAATTACAATCATAAAAATGCATTAAACAGTCCCAAGAATGAAAATTAACAACAACTAAAAGAAATTTGGAAATTAACGGGAGAACAACAACAAAGAACGGGCGAACAAGAGAACGGAAAACTGCATAGAAATTAAAAAACTCACAATGGGTAGGAGTGGATAACTTCACAAAGAGAAGGGAGCGTTCAATGTGTTCGATCACCTTCGTCCCGTCCGACCAAGAAGAGCTTTCGTGCTTTCGTCCCTCTTCCGTCGTCCCGTCCGAGAAGAGCCGCGACTGGAGTCTGGAGCGAAACCCGAAATAAGGAAGGGAATAGGGTTTTGCTTTTGTTATAAGATTTTTTTTAAGCCATTGGATTAAATGATTTAAATCGGATGGCTCAAAATGCTCCGGATTTGAACCGGCCGGTTTTTTAAAAACGAGGTACGGTTACCCGGTTCGGCGGTCGAACCAGCGGTTCGACCGGTTCAATCCCGGTCTCTGTTATTCCGATTATTAAGCAGACGTCTTGCCTCTTTTTGGTGTTCGCTCGTGGCCCTCCTAGTTCTTTTTATTTTAGGATTTGCTTTTACTTTTTTATGATTGAAATTAGGAGGGATCTTTGGCTCGTAGTTTTTTTTTTTTTTTTTTTTTAATTTCTTGTAGCTCGTTGGAGCAGTAGTGAGCATTAGATCCCTATTAAGGATTTGTAATTTTGTTATATATTAACGCATAGGCCCGTGAGTGAGTTTTCTTCAATATATATATATATATATATATATATATAGAAAGGTAAAACGATCAAACGGGGCATGAAATAAACTAGTAAAAGAGCACTTGATGAAGCATCAGTCATATAAAGAAAATGATTTTTTGTTATTCAATCTTATCTTAATATCCGGTTTCAAGAATTAAAACAAAAATTTTTGGTGCAATTGATGGTTTAGTTGGATAATTTGCAACATAATATAGTTTTCTTGCTTTATTTATATTGCAACATTTCTTCTTTACTATGTTTTATTAGTGAAAATACATGTGCAATGAGAGCACAAAATCTTGGTAATTTTGTCCATTGGAGACTTTGTTAATGCAATATATGCCAGAATAATCATGGATGGCTTATATAATAGTGTTTATATAACACAAATAATTAAGGTTTAAGCTCGATCGGTTAGTTTTCATTAATTGCATTCATCCACAATAACAACTTTATGAGATAA
>CM039719.1:62738182-62806710 GCA_022539455.1 Dendrobium nobile | reverse complement strand
AAAAGTTGAATTGGAAGAGATATTTATTAGAACTGAGATTATCTCTCCATTTTCATTCTTCTAATATTATTTTTTCATATTACAAAATTATAGATGTGGATCTCTTTATTTCTACTGATGATGAATGATGACCTATGTCCTCCATGTCCATTATATTCATTGACAGAACATACATCAGGAAGTTTTATCATGAGAAACTCAAAGGAAAATCCGAAAAAAAATATTTCATAAAAAAATATACTAAAAATCAATGGTGCTAACAAAAGCCGTAAGCCAATTAAGTTTACATGATATTTAGAAACAAAACACCAAAGATAAATATAGTAAACACCAAATCATAAGGAGTATTATTAATTTCTTCCAAATTAGATTATGAAGTATTACATTGGGGGCTTCAACCTGACAAGCCGGTGACTTTACTTCTCTATCCACTAGATTAAGAACTTAACCGCCAAATCTCGAGTAAGTGTTTAAGTCATGAGGTAAAAGAGAGTTTGTATGGCCTTGAGCAAAGTGAGTACATGCATTCGGCCAAATGGGTAATGAATGGAGAGTAACATAGGTATATTTTAGAAGAGAGTTCTATGGTTATATAATAAATATGATATCTAAAGTGTCTAATACAACTTTAGGTAATATTATATAAGTTAAATATGATATATAAGTAAATATTATAGAACTTTAGGTGAATAAGCTTAACTCGAAAGCTCATGGAGCCGCTCGATTAAGTTAAAATATATTTAATAATTAATTTAAATTAATATAATATAATATATTGAATCTTCATGTATGTATGATGGCTAAATGAGCAAGGCACAATCAATAATGGCCACACAAGCATGGCACAAACCCCTTTGGCTTAAGGACTTCCATGTAGAGGAGAAAATATGAAAAAAAAAGTGCTTAATTTGTGTCCCTCTTTTAATAAAATGCTAACTTTTGTTTTAAATACTTTCATATGAAAGAAAATTCATATGTAGTAATAATCATAAAGTTTTGAAGATTACGAAGAAGCTCAATTCTATAAATAAATTAGCATAAGAGGGGAAGATAAACAAAAAAAAGACTAGCTCTTTGAGGTACGAGTATCTCTTGATATCATGTCAATCAGAATCCTTTTTTTGGGACGTTAGGGGATTCGAGCCGGGGTGAGAGGGGAGAAAATCTTCCGTTGACCATCTGGTTGCTTACCCGTTCTCAATCAGAACCCTTTGCCTTACACTATATAGAAAATAATATGCATAATAGAAGGAAACTTTATTAGGAATCATAATCATATCTGCCTATAAGTAATCTATAATTGCATTTCTAAACTACAAATATTATATATACACTACTACAAATATTAATATATATAATATATTATATATATATATTATTTTGCCTTATTTGAAGAATGATAATTATTATAAATTATAATAAATGTTAGTTATTATTTGACTAATATTCCTCACTACATCAATGAATTAAATTAAATTGTAAATATTTCATAAATATATTTATTAATTTTATAGTTGTGACCAACGTTTTCAAAACCGAACCGGACCGGCCGGTTGAACCGCGAACCGGCCGGCCGGCCGGTTAATTATGAAGTGATATTAATTGAAGCTCGAAGGATCCCTGCAAAAAGAACAACAACAACAACAACATCAAGCCTTTATCCCACTATGTGAGGTCGGCTACATGAATCATTTTTCTCCATTGTGTCATATTAAAAGTCAAATTCTCGTTTAAATCTAATAAAGAAAGGTCATTCCTAATATTTTCTAACCAAGTCTTTTTAGGTCAGCCTCTACCTTTCTTAACATAGGTCAAATCTAATACATCTACTTTCTTAACCGGGTCAGCGCAAGGCCGCCGTTTTATGTGACCAAACCATCTAAGGCGACTCTTTTTAATCTTATCTTCTACTGGAGCTACTCCAACCTTTTCACGTATATGCTCATTTCGTATCCTATCTCTAAGGGAAGGCCACTTATCCACCTGAGCATCCTCATCTCTGCCACACTTAACTTAGTATTATACTTCTCTTTTAATGGCCAACATTCGGCACCATAAAGCATTGCAGGCCTCACCACCATTTTATAGAATTTTCCCTTAAGTTTGAGGGTACTTTTCTATCACACAACAAGCCCGATGCATTCCTCCATTTCAACCATCCAACTTGAAGTCTGCTGTTAATATCCCCATCTATTTTACCATCACTCTGAACAATAGATCCAAGATACCTAAAACGTGTACTCTTATTAATGACTTGATTGCCCAAAGTCACAATCCTCTCACTAGGTCTATTACTACTAAAATTATACTCTATATATTCCATTTTAGATCTACTCAAGCGAAAACCTTTAGACTCTAAGGTTGACCTCCATAATTCAAGTTTATCTTCAACTCCCTCTCTAGTCTTATCAACAAGAATAATATCATCAACAAAAAACATACACCAAGATACATCCTCTTGCAAATGTCTAGTGAGAACATCCATGACTAAAGCAATAAGAACAGCCCAAAAAAATAGACAAAGCTTAGATCAACCTTAGGAATCAGGTGTTGATCATCACCTGTAAAAAGAAAGACGACCTGCACAACATCCACAAAAAAATAATAGAAAATAAAACGCAAAAAGTAAATTACAAACCTGGACTGGATCATAGAAAATGCAAGAGCAACACCAATTAACCAAAGCGAAGCAGAACAACAGCTCAAAATACTCACAGGAAATCCAGCCGAAACCAACCACCAAAGCCAAAACCCCTAGACCAAACACAAAACAAGAAAAACCCAGCAACCAAACCCCTCAATAACCCCATCGAGATCAACCAGCCCGAAAAGCACAATAGCCTGAAAGAACACTAGTAATCCCAAAGGAGAGACCTGATAAAAAAAAACCCCATCAACCCAACCAAATGCCACACAACAACCAGAGAAAACACCAACCAACTGGGAATCAACCAAGCCATCAAGCAGGAGGAGATTAGAAGACCACCTCCCAGCAAACCAGACAGAAAACCCAAAGAGAACCAGCACAACATGTCAAAAAACTCACAGGAAAGAATAAACCATTCATAATTCTTAGTTCCTTCCAAATCAAATCAGTCATCTTTTCCTAAATGAACCATTAATAATTCCATCACAATCAAATCAGCACACTTTCCCTAAATAAACATTTACTAATTAGTTTCCCATTAATTCCTCTTCCTTACATAATGAATAATAAATCCCTTAAGCCACACAAGGAGAGATAAAATTCCCCTTCTTACTACCCCTGATTCCACCCAACCAAATGAATGGTTCGGCCTAGGCTGGGTTGACTGACTGGGCTGGTCTGGGTCAGGCATTTCAGAAAGATCATTCTTCATACTAATTAAATACAAGTTATAGTAAGATACTCCCGTTATTCTCCCACATGGTAGATTAGTTAGGTCTTCATTGAAAGAAAATTGTAATTTCAATAATGCATCAATAAATTCTGTGTTTTTGCTACTACAGACAGGGCGCAAAAGCTCTACATGTAACATATCTAGCACCTATAACTAAGGGTGCAAATGATTAGAGCTAGCTTGAGTCAACCTTAACTTGAACATGACTCTCTCCTTCCTCTATTTGGCTCCATAATCACACATATTCCCCATATCAAAGGTGTGGCCACCAAAACCTTGGTCTTCTTCTTCAAGGACTCCAAATATTTGAGCTTCTAAGAAACTCCTATTGAGTTCAAAGTTTGAGATGTTGATTAAACCAGTCTTATGAAAAGCCCCTATGCTTCTGCAACTACTCTGGTTCACCCTCCAGGGTTGTTATAACTAGGCCCACTATCAAAATGAGAAGATAAGCTTATACAATTCACAAAGGTTAATGACGAATTTATCCAAGTTATATTTTTAATCAAGTGAAATTGGCCATGTTTGGTTCATAATGTTTTATGAAAGTTATGTCTAGAATAAGAGTTACACCAATTTAATTAACGCAGTTGGGTTGGGGTAAGCATCGAATATGGCGACATGCCAATTTTACCCTGAACATTTCATGTAGAAATCCCCCACCACCCCTCCCTTCAAAAAAGGGTACTAAAACAATAACTCCTCATGGGTAATCTTTTACTCAAATGCTGATTCCAAATCACTATTAATAAAAAAAAGTTTTAATGCAGACAAAAAATGGCAAACATAAAAGATCATATGATAAAAAAATAGTATGATCTAGTCATCCTCCCATTTAGGTTAAATCCAAGATTTAGAAAATATTGAGGGAAGTAGGATTTAAGAGAATTTACAGAATTTCTCCTCACTGACCTCTTTTCCTCTTTCCTACAAATGCTAAATTTTAAAAATATTTGTCAAACATTTTACTAGAATTTAATCAATATAACATCTATAACGTTAAACAAATTTTCAGGATTTGAAGCCTATAAGGTCAAACAGGTGGTTTGATGTACCTATTAAATGAATAGATAAAATTAATATAAGAGGATTATGAAGAAATGTTGAATGCAATACTACATGCATAGAAGTTAGTTCAAAATGATTTGTAAAAGATAGATTTAACGCCTCAATCTGTGCTAAAAAATGAAGGTTCATATATCCAATCCGAATAGTTATTGTACGACTAAGGATGATGTAAAGATGATGACGGAAATTCACATAAAAAAGAATCCAAGCCTAACCATAACAATTACAGTTTCCCACATGATGTAGAAAGGGAAATCATAAGTAACAACAACCAGAGCTCTGAAACACTCACTTGGATCCGTCGTAGTCACCGATCAGAACCCTTGATCTCCGAGCAATTAGCCCTCCCCGGCCCCGCGGCCCGCATGCCCAATCCAAAGCCGCCGGCAATGCCTTCAGCCCCGTCGGCAGCAACACAGAATGTCCTGGTCGTAGAATCATTAGCCGGATACGTTTTCACCGATCACCATGCCTACGAAATGATGTTCTCCACGGCCTTTATTGTCTCCGGAGTTCGCCGCTGCGGAGAGAGAGAGTGAAACGTGAGAGAAGAAACAGGAGAGTGAAGGAAGACGAAGAAACAGGAGGTGGTGGCATTCTTTTATGCCTTTTAGGTGTTTGATGAAATGGGTGATCTGTAGGTGGAGAAACGGCTGAGTAAGCGGACAAGAGCAATATAAAGTATGAGTTGAAATATTTACAAATTTGTCACAACTATAAAATTAATAAATATATTTATGAAATATTTACAATTTAATTTAATTCATTGATGTAGTGGGGAATATTAGCCAAATAATAACTAACATTTATTATAATTTATAATAATTATCATTCTGCAAATTAAGGCAAATAATATATATGTAATTAGGTAGTGTATCTATAAATATTTGTAGTTTAGAAATGCAATTATAGATTACTTATTAGGCAAGATATGATTACTTGATTCACTTAAAAGTTTCCTTCTTTTATGCATATTATTTTCTATATAAGTGTAAGGCAAAGGGTTCTGATTGAGAACGGGTAAGCAACCAGATGGTCAACGGAAGATTTTCCTCCCCTCTCACCCCGTGCTCGAATCCCCTAACGTCCCAAAAAAAGGATTCTGATTGACATGATATCAGAGATATCTCGTACCTCAAAGAGCTAGTCTTTTTTTTTGTTTATCTTGCCCTCTTATGCTATATTTATTTATAGAATTGAGCTTCTTCGTAATCTTCAAAACTTTATGATTATTACTACATATGAAATTTTCTTTCATATGAAAGTATTTAAAACAAAAGTTAGCATTTTATTAAAAGAGGGACACAAATTAAAGCACTTTTTTTTTCATATTTTCTCCTCTACATGGAAGTCCTTAAGCCAAAGGGGTTTGTGCCATGCTTGTGTGGCCATTATTGATTATGCCTTGCTCATTTACGCATCATACATACATGAAGAGTCAATATATTATATTATATTAATTTAAATTAATTATTAAATATATTTTAACTTAATCGAGCGGCTCCATGAGCTTTCGAGTTAAGCTTATTCACCTAAAGTTCTATAATATTTACTTATATATCATATTTACTTATATATCATATTTACTTATATAATATTTACCTAAAGTTGTATTAGACACTTTAGATATCATATTTATTTATATAACACATAGAACTCTCTTCTAAAATATACCACTATGTTACTCTCCATTCATTACCCATTTGGCCGCAATGCATGTACTCACTTTGCTCAAGGCCATACAAACTCTCTTTTACCTCATGACTTAAACACTTAGCTCGAGATTTGGCGGTTAAGTCTTTAATCTAGTGGATAGAGGAAGTAAAGTCACCGGCTTGTCAGGTTGAAGCCCCCAATGTAATACTTCATAATCTAATTTGGAAGAATTAATAATACTCCTTATGATTTGGTGTTTACTTATATTTATCTTTGGTGTTTTGTTTCTAAATATCATGTAAACTTAATTGGCTTACGGCTTTTGTTAGCACCAATGATTTTTTAGTGATATTTTTTTATGAAATATTTTTTTTTTTCGGACTTTCCTTTTGAGTTTCTCATGATTAAAACTTCCTGATGTATGTTCTGTCAATGAATATACATGGACATGGAGGACATAAGTCAATCATTCTGTCATCATAGTAGAAAATAAAGAGATCCACAATCTAGATTTTGTAATACAATGAAAATAATATTAGAAGAAGATGAAATGGAAGAGATAATTCATTCTAATGAGAATTACCTCTTCCATTTCATCTTCTTCTAATATCTTTTTCGTGGGATTACAAATGTAGATTGTGGATATCTTTGTTTTCTACTCCCATGACGAAATGATTGACCTCTGTCCTCCATTGTGATGGCTGTGGGTGTGGCTAAACAACCACATAAGAGAAAATTTTATAAGAAGTTCTCATAATATTTTATATTACTAAAATAAAAATTTAGAAGAAAAAAAAATTTGTCCTAGGCAAGGTGCTATATATGGTGTACTTAAGGTTACTATTTAGTTTTTTTTTAGAGATCTTCAAGGGAAAGGTCTTAGCTCAATATAGCAAAAGTACATTACACGATTGATTAGAAATGAGGCTCTTCCTCAAGGAAAGGCCTTAGCTCAATGTAGCAAAAATATATCATAACAAATACATTACACGGTTCTCGGAGAGATCGTAGCCGGCGAGCGATGGTTGTCAGAGAGATCATGATCAACTATTAAAAAGTCATAGGCTTTAAGCTTTCGTCATAAAATATTACTAAAATGTTGCTCGACCCTCTGTTGCTTGTATTTTGGTTGAGTTGGATGTGACCAAACGATATGCTAAACAAGTCTGACGAAAATTTAAAATTTGACGACGTATGAGGTGGTGACGACACACAAATTAAGTAAAAAAATGATAAATAAATAATAATAAATAATGGTAATAAAGAATAATAAATAGATATAAATAATAAAATATAATATACTATTAACATTTCTCCATATAAGGTAAATATAAATAGAAATTCAATATTATCTTTTGAATTTAAGTATAGACCTAAATTCTGCACATATATTTTTATGCTATATTAATATGTAATTATCTATATTTTCATGATACATTTATGTAACCTTATAATTATTAAAATATTATGATTTTTTTTTATAATCATTAGATATAAAATTCTGTGAGCTTTTTGTTCTAAATTTTGCTAATATATAAGTACAAAGTCTTTATTCATTATCTTTAAAATAAGGGTAAGTGCATAATTTTAAATAAATATAGGAGTTTTTACATGTATGACACTTAAAACTATCATATTTACCTATTAAATAAGTTACATATTTACTAATATACCACCTCAAAACCTTTAACTTAATAAAAAAACCACTCCGTTCGCTCCCGTCACAGCAGACGTCGCAACTCCACCCTCTCCGACCTCGTTCGCCTCTGTTAATAATCTCTCAGGTGAGATCCCTGTTGAAACGCTCTCTGAGATCTCCGATCTAAGGATCATGCAGCTCTCATTCAACAATTTCTCTGACGAGCTACCCAAATCCCTCTTTAATCTCACCAAGCTGGAAGTTCTTGATTTCAGCTCCAATGCCTTGTATGGCTTCATCCCCCTTAGATTTGGCAGCAGCTTAAGGGAGATCCATTTGCAGAGCAATCTCTTCACCGGCCCCATTCCAGCAACTCTGAGCAACTGCTCGAATCTTGTTTCCATCGACCTCTTCTTTAATTACCTCACCGGGAAGATCCCTTCCTCCATCACTACTCTTCCTTTCCTTCGGGATCTTATCATGTGGCATAACCTCCTTGAAGCCAGATTCCCAGTGAGGTAATTAAAGCTGAGGTCGATGGAAACAAGATTCGAGCAGTTGCTCAGAGTTGCTAGAATGGGGCCGGTGAAGAGATTACTTTGCAAATGAATCTCCCTTAAGCTGCTGCCAAATCTAAGGGGGATGAAGCCAGATAAGGCATTGGAGCTGAAATCAAGAACTTCCAGCTTGGTGAGATTAAAGAGGGATTTGGGTAGCTCGCCGGAGAAATTGTTGAATGAGAGCTGCAGGATCCTTAGATCAGAGATCTCAGAGAGCGTTTCAATAGGGATCTCACCTGAGAGGTTATTAACAGAGGCGAACGAGGTCGGAGCGGGCGGAGTTGCGACGTCTGCTATGACGGGAGCGAACGGGAACGAACGGAATGATTTTTTTGATTAAGTTAAATGTTTTGAGGTGGTATATTAGTAAATAGGTAACTTTTATGTGTTTAGTAGATAAATATGATAGTTTAAGTGGTATAATTGACCTTTTCTTTCATAAATGGCCATGGTAGTTATGACAATAATGAAATCAATAAATGATGATGATAAAATTAAGTTGAAGATTAAGGCTTAGTCTCATAATGAATAAAATGTCGCTAAACTTGGCTTTAAATACAAAATGCACATTTCTTAACATAGTGCGCTATCATTCCGAAACAACAAGCCACTATTTAAAAACCTCTAAGCAAGAAGAAGAAGAAGAAGAAGGGAAGAAGAAGAGAAGAAGAAGAGAAGGGGAAGGAGAATCAGCTCCTCCTCGACCACCACCGGAGTTCTTCCCGCCGCCCGAACAAGCTGGAATTCTGTCGGACATTTGGGAGAACGCCATAATTCTGCCCAACTTCCACGGGATGCTTAAATTCTTCCCAATTAACGACAGAGTTCCCTCCTAACGCCGAAACTCCGCCCAAGTGATGCCAGAATTCTCCTTGGCCACCAACAGACATCGGACTTATACCCGACGTCGGACCTTCACTCTTCGCCAAGTTTCTACCTGACGCCGGACTTCTACTGGTTATCGGATTTTTGCTAGACATATATCCGAAGATGAATTTCTTTCCATTGTTGGACTTCTACCTAACACTATTCTTCTGACCTTCTTCGTTAGACAATAGTCTTTTCGACCTCCATCGCCCGCCGGCTACAGTTTTCCTAACTTACGTCACCCGCCGACTACAGTCTTTCCAACCTCCGTCGCCCGCCGACTACGGTCCTCCTGACTAACGTTGCATACAGATTACGGTCCTTCCGACCTACATCACCAGACAATGGTTTTTATAAACTCTCTCCTGCAGATTATGGTCCTTCCGACCTCCATCACCTACAATGGCTCTTCCAACCAAATAAACATGTCTATGTTGATTATTATAACTCTCACCATGTAATACGCTCTATATGATGTACGTTTGTAACATCAAGCTAAGGCTTTCTCTTTAAGAAAGGGCCTCATTTGTAATCATCTGCAATACTTGTAGATTCATTCAAACTGGGCTAGGCCCCGTGGGTTTTCCCTCTTTTCAGGGGTTTTCCACGTAAAAATCTTGGTGTCTCATAAATGCTAGACGCTTTCTCTTATCTGATTGCGTGTCGAATTTTCTTACAACGCTAAGACGTTAAAATTTATATTTTTCTACCGCCGTGAATTCTCCAGGACGCAACAATGAAGATTAACAAAAATTTTCACTACATAGCTTTTAGTATATTGTAAAATATAATATTCTAGTAACGTTAGTATGAATAAGTTTAAAATTTTCAAATGTATTTTTAGTTGTATGAGGTTTTAAGCATTTTAATGGGTATTGACACTGACAGAAGTTGCTACATAATTATTAAAATTTTCAAATATTTATGTGGACATTGCGTATGTACAATTTTGTGAGTTGTAACTATTGAAATGTTAGCACAAGTTTCATCCTAGAAAACACTACTAGTTGCTTGTTGACCCCTACAAACCAAAACATGCGAAAGAGACAAACACGACGGTTTAAGAAACACAGACATTGACGTGATCAGTCACTTAAAGGACCAACCGACCCCCCGATTGCCAAAAAGATTGCGTCGTTGTGATCAGAGCATCTAATTTGCCTAAGTAGGAACCTCTAGAACCATATCAATGAAAATGGACGATCGACACCCAAAATTGACGCGCGAAATCGCCCAAATGTCATTTGAGAATACTGTACTGGTCAAAAAAATGAACTTAAATTTGCGTTTGATTCTTCTATATAAATAGATAGGAGTCAACACGGCTTAAATCATAAAAAGAGTATACAGTCGCGGCGTCGATCGAAATATTTATTTTAATACATTCATATTAGATCTTCAAGACCTATAAATAATGAAAATTCAATAACAAAGATAAAAAAACCATTAATGAAACTGATCCTCTATTGGCAAGTTGACATAGTCAATAAAGTTCAATCCACAAAATAAAATTGTTCATCAAACCTCGATGATGGCCGTATTGATTTAAAATCTCAATCAGAGGGGATCCTTAATTATTTAATAATGCCCTCACAAATTCCTGAATGCCCATGAAATCCAAATTTTCAAAAATTACCAAAATCTAAAATATTTAAAATTAAAATTGAATCATCGAATATTTAAATCAAAATATATCCATCCTTCACAATAATTTATCAAGGTGGAAAAGTTAAAAAATATACTTCAGCTCATAAAGTGCTAGTGTCTGGTTAAGAATATAATTATGATTTATCTCAAACAGCCTCTTGATAATAAGGACGTGGCATTAGTCCTCTAACTAATGATTTGGTTAGATGGCTCCACAAAGCCAAATTGGCACCATGTGGTTAACAATTATAACCTCGACTCTCTGACCTAGTGGCTTGGTCTAATGACTCCACTATATCATGGTTACGGTATAGCCCGTATGTTCCTCAATGGCTACAAATTCTTGAGATATGAGTTAATAGGATATAATCAATAAGACACAAAGCCCTGGTAGCTAAAGTGGATTCGGATTTATCTTCTTAGAAAAATATTCATCCCAGATCTACAAGGTTCCCTTGGACGACACAACCCATGATTGCCATAAGGATTCTTTTATTAGGTTGGATCGACTACCTCCTCTGATATATTGAAAACATCAATAATGCTTCGATTATGTGACAGCACCATTGAGAAAGCAATGTGTAAACTTAATTCTTGGGGAGCTAGGTGGCTTTCTCTGGCTGGAAGAATTCTTCTCATCAGAACTGTATATTCGAGCATGATTGCTTATCAGGTAGCACACTCCCTCATTCCTATAAGCATTTTAATGAAAGTTGAAAAAATTTGTAGGAATTTCTTGTGGCACAAAGATAATGGCAAACAAGGTTTACATTATATTGCTTGGGATACTCTATGCTTACCCACCAGCTTAGGGGGATTTGGCATCCATGGAGTTGCGGAGAGACAGGGTCCATTAAGATCGAGAATGGCGTGGATGTTTTTACAGAACAAGAATTCTCTACTCCATAAAATTCTTTTCAAAAAATTTGGAGCCAAAATATGGGAGGAAGGCGTGAAGAGAGGAGCAACTACTACTTGGAAAATTATTAAAGAGGGTATTGATTATCCGAAACCAGTTGTTAGATGGCAGGTTAATAATGGTCATAGTATCAATATCAATGCTGACAATTGGATTTTAGATAGAAGCCTCAACATATGGCATGCTACGTGCAATACGATTGACATTGATGACAAGAAGGTTTCCTTTCTTATGGACGAAGAGGGTAATTGGAATTCAAAAAAATTATTTGAATTCTTTTCAGAAGATATGGTAAAGCTTATAAAGCAAATAAAGAAGGGGATGAATAATATAGAGGACAAAATTGAGCTTGTTCATACCAATACACGGAAAATTGTGTTAGCATTATGTGCTGAAGCAAATAGTGTTCAAACTGATAGTAAGTATAGCAAGTTTAAGTGGCTGAAGAAGTTAAAAGTGGACTAGAAAGTCTACCTTTTTTGGTGGAGAGAATTGAATGGTGCTTTATCAACGAAGGAGTGGTTATTCTACAGAAGATTGGCTAATACTACTGAATGTCCGAGAGGATGTCATGAGAATGAAGACACATAACACATTATCATCAATTGTAGCATGCTAAAGGTTTTATTACAGAAACTGAGAAGCTGTGGTTTCAATGTCCCTTCATTCCAAGATCTAGATGAATGTACTATGGCACTAAAACAGAGACCTGATAAGGGACTTGTTAAGATTTATGTTTTGGCAGTTTACTACAGTTGGAGATCAAGGAATATGGTCAAGCACGATAATTCTAAAATTCCCATTGCTTACACTGCTGTAGAAATTATTTCCCATGTTTCTCACCTTCAGTCAAATCCAATTGAAACGAACTAGAACACCAACCAGCCAACGCTGTCCAAATCTTGGTGTCCCCCTCCCCACGGTTGGATTAAACTGAACGTTGATGCAGCTCTATATGTTAATAACATGGCGGGTATAACAGGTGTACTAAGAGATTGCAAAGGTAGAATGTTATGTGCTTATGGTAGGAAGTTAATTCATTGGGGCATTGCATATCTGGAACTCAAAGCTATTCTTTCATTTGGAAACTACATTCAAAGTTGGTTTTGTGAATACAATGGAATAATCATTGAAGGAGACAATGTGAATATTATAAAGATGCTTCAAGATACAGTCAACATGAAGACAATCAAAGGTACTAAGCCAGATCTATCTTTTTTACAAGTTTTCAACAATGTCACTTTCCTTTTTACTCATAAAAATTGTAATAAGACGGCTGATTTTTGTTCCAAGTTTGCTATGTTAGGGAATTTTCTTGGGATTCTTTTATAGAAACAGATCTTCCTACAAATTTTTTACACTTGTTTAGGAAGGACTACCCGTTGTAAGTTTTTTTCATTCCTTTATTAATGCATTTTGCATCTTCTATTCAAAAAAAAAAAAGTGAATAAAAAGAAGAAAATGCAAGTGATTTGCCATTGTTAAATTTATGTGCATTTCATCACTTTGTGATATGTTACATTCTAGTTATACATGTTGAATATTTTAATATTTCTATGATACTATCTTTCTATGCCAATATTCTAATGGTTATATATCGATATGCCTGAAAATATATGCAAAAAGGGAAATAATAATATTTCTGTACTCATGTTTGGATGTGTCTACAAAAAGAGAAAGAATGATGTTTTCATGCTTATGCAAGAGGAAGTTTAAGCGACTGATTATTGATGCTTATGCAAATTCTATATATTCATTTTTTTTGATATATTATACTTTAATTATATATGTTGGAAGTTAAAAATCTTTGTGTCAATAAGTTTGCAAAATATAAGTGACAGGAAAAGAGGATAAAAATGCTGCTAGTTGGTGGTTTATGTTTAATGTGCATATAAGTAGGGGTATAATATTTGGAGCACTTATGTAATTATCCAATGTGCATTGATACACTTAAACAAATGTGATATGAGAGTGAAAGTTGAGGTATAAGGAGTGAAGGAACATGTATACAAATGGAGGTGTAAGTGAAACTGGAGGTGCAATGAGATATCACGAAATGTGATATGTGAATTTTTTTTTCTTATGTAATTCATTTTTTACATTATGTTCAAGTAAACTTCTATTTATTTATTTATATGTTCCTATTGTTGGTCAATATATAATTATAGTTGACACTAGTTGTATTGATGTTTTCTACTCATTTAATATTTAATTATTTTATAATTTATTATAATATAGATATTAAATTATTTAATAAGTTTAATGTAGTCTAATGAGCATGTATGCTCCTCAATGGCTACAAATTCTTGAGATATGGTTCAATATGATATAATCAATAAGACACAAAGTCCTAGTAGCTAAGGTGGATTCAAATTTATCTCCTTAGAAAAATATTCATCACAGGTCTACAAGGTTCTCTTGGACGACACAACCCATGATTGCCGGTGAGGATTCTTCTATCAGATTGGGTGGACTACCTCCTCTGACAAAGTAGACCAGGGACCACGATGACCTGGAACCACGGAACCATGGGATCTTGATTGAGTTCATCATTATTCCCCTCCCCCCCCCCCCCCCCCCCCCACCATCTACTTTAAGTGCAAGATGGTGAAATTTCCAAATTTAAATAACAAGTCTCCAAAATTAAACCCATGCTGCTACTATATACGGATACTTCATATATGTATTAATGACTAGCTTTGATCAAAAGTTCTCTCTCTCTCATTATCAAGAGGAAAAATTAACTATTGGGGCTTCTGCCTATAGGAAACTAGAACTCGGATATAAAGTCCTTATAAAATGAGGGCGAAATCTCTCAGTAGTGTCTTATTTCAAACCCAATCTTTTTTCTAAAAATGTATCTCGAAACTTAATTCGTTTAAAATCTCCCGAAAGAGGAGAGGCCGAGCACGAATTTTCATAGCCCACATTACTTGTATAACTTTTTTTATATCTAACGATGATATGTTAGTTACTATTTATATATATTGAAAACACCAATAATGCTTCAATTATATATGTGCCTGAAATGTGAATAAAAAGAAGAAAATGCAAGTGACTCGCCATTTTCAAATTTATGTTCATTTCATCACGTTGTGATATGTTACATTCTAGTTATACATGTTGAATATTTTAATATTTCTATGATATTATCTTTCTATGTCAATATTCTAATGGTTATATAACGATATGCTTGAAAATATATGCAAAAAGGGAAATAATAATATTTTTGTACTCGTGTTTGGATGTGTCTACAAAAAGAGAAAGAATGATGTTTTCATGCTTATGCAAGAGGAAGTTTAAGCGACTGATTATTGATGCTTATGTACATTCAATGTATTTATTTTTTTGATATATTATATTTTAATTATATATGTTGTAAGTTAAAAATCTTTATGTCAATGAGTTTGCAAATATAAGTGACAAGAAAGGAGGATAAAAACTCTGGTGGTTGGTGGTTTATGTTTAATGTGGATACAAGTAGGGGTATAAGATCTCGAGCACTTTTGTAATTATCCATGTGCATTGATACACTTAAACAAATGTGATATGAGAGTGAAAGTTGAGGTATAAGGAGTGAAGGAACATGTATACAAATGGAGGTGTAAGTGAAAGTACATGTGCAATGAGATATCAGGAAATGTGAAAATTTTTTTTTATGTATTTCATTTTTTTACATTATGTTCAAGTAAAATTTTATTTATTTTTTTATATGTTCCTATTGTTAGTCAATATATAACTACAGATGGCACTAGTTGTATTATGTTTTCTACTCATTTAATATTTAATTATAATATAATTTATTCTAATATAGATATTGAATTATTTAATAAGTTTAATGTAGTATAATGAGCATGTGTTGCTTACTCCCATGTACCTATATGATATTTCAAAAGGGTAAGGCCCTACTTAGGGGGATATAATTAATAAGGGTTGAAGTTCAAGTTTTAGGTTTGTTTCTTATATATAGATGTATTATTTTGGCAAATAGATTATTGCATGCATATTGATTTAAAAGAAATTGTATTTTGTTCATTTGATATCATTCTTTTGATAATATGATTGAAGCAAAATAAAATGATGATGAAAATATTTGTGATTACTATTATTTGATGTCTTTGGAAGGCTCCATGTTGTGAATATTGATTAAAAGAAAAAGAAAAAAATTCCTTCCAACTTTGGTATTGGATCATGATAGGTTGTATCAAAGCAATGATTATTGGAATAATTGATCAATAACTAGAACCATATGAATGATCACATAGGAATGATTAGTGGATAAGTGATGATGGCTAATGGTAACTTAAAAGTTAGTTTCATGTATGCCCTTATATGTAATATGTTGGGATCTTGCATATGTTTAATAGATATAGGTATTGAGAAGCCATGAATCTCCAAGAACAAGATGTAATAGATGGACAAAATTTCCGTCATGTGGAGGCAATACAGTGTACAATTGGTACTATGACTTCAGACTCAATGATGCAGTTTGTTAGTTTAATGGCTTAAGTGACAGACGACATGCTTAGTAGGATATCTATTTCGAGAATGGAGAAGTAAGATGTTTCTTTGAGTTGCTATATATTTTTGTGTCCATGTTCTAGTTTTTTTTTTCCTAATAGATTTTGGTTGTTTTAATGATCTAGTGGTTGGAATGATCTATTGCTTTATTATTTGGCGGTCGATTGCTTACTTCTACTATTACATAAACTTTAGAAAATCTTTTAGCTTTTCCTTCACAAGTTTTTTAGGCAATTAAGGCCTCACAAGTATCTGTATTACCCTAGTTTAATTATGTTTGACACAAATGTTTTTTATTTGTAAATATTGAAAAATATGTGAAATTAGCTTATTATCTTTACGGTGATTCAATGTATCTTTATTATCATTGGCAAACATGCATGCATAGACAAAGAATTTTCTTATTTTATTTCTTAAGTATTTATGACACAAAGCCCTCTAAATCATAAGATAACAATAATCATAAATATTTTCATCATCTTTTTGTTTTACTTTATACCGTCAAAAGAATAATATAAAACAATTCAGGATTCATTTCGTTCAGAATACATAATAGAAAATAACATCAAACATATCATTTAGAATACACCTCATATTTCATAATGCCTTAACTTAATTTTATTATCCATCAACCCCTTATAACTTCACTATAACTTATACCTCCATTTATTAATCCCACATTTGTTTAGAAGTATCATATGTACAAATTGATAAATCTTATATGTTCACATGCCCTTATAAATCCACTTGCATTTCATCCTTTTTCTCTCCTTTCACGTTGTTTTAATATATGAACATAGAAACATCAACACTTTCAATATATATGAATAAAATTCAACATGATACATAAACAAATGAAATTTCACATGTACAAAAGAAATAATAGTGTGGACGTGGAACATTTAATATTAATAAATTAAAAAATCATTTACTGGTGACATTCATAATATCATTTTGAAATATTTATCATTATGTAGCAATTTCTTTTAATATTAAAATGCTAAATAAAATGCTTAAAATATTGCATAACTCAAACTACTCGGTAAAGATCTATATTTTTTTTAATATAACTAGAACTTTCTATTTTACCACATGTCAAAAAATAACATGAAAAGTTCATAAATCCTTATAAATTTGTGTTTGTGTGGGTCTCCGAAAGGATTCTGCTCACAGTAAATAGAATACAAAGAGTACGATCGTATTGTTCCATAGGACAAAATGGTTGTAAACCTTTACACTCAACGCAAGCAGGCCAATAGAAGAGAAGATGGAGTCATACATATGATTAGTCATGGAGGATAGCGGCATTCACTTATACACCTCGATAGATAATAATATGTATGACCCAAAATTTTTGAGATTTCTCTCATTCGATACATCAGTTGGAATGAGGTTTATTTGATATGAGTATCGGTTTCTGATGGATGCAAGCCCCCGTGATTAATTACATCTTAAACCACTACAGGAAAACATGCGATTACCGTCGGTTTTTCCGGCGGAAATTTTTGTGCCGGTATGAACGACGCGGTTAACGGCTGAATGTGCCTAAATCTTGCGACGGAACAATTACGACGCATTTTCCGGCGTATACTACGACGGAAATATCCGACGTCTGAATGCGCCGGTAATGGCATCGGTAAAACGATCTCTGAACCGTTTCCGTCGCACGTTACGACGTAAAACTACCGGCGTATATGACCGACGGAAAGTGCGTCAGCGTATTTAAACTCAACGACTTATTTCCGTCGCACGTTATGACGGATCTTATTTCCGGCGGACACTCCGCCGGAACGTCCGCCGGTGAAAGCCCTATTTTTCGACACCGAGCCCCTCTGGCCGCTCATTCCTTTCCTTCCGTTCTCTTACCTCACCTGTTTTGTCCGTCGCCGTCCGTCGCTCGCCGTGGATTGACGTCGCCGACGGTCACCGGAATTCGCCGTCGACGGTCACCGGACTTCGCCGAGCATCCTTTCCTCTCTTTCCTGCTCGCGCGCCGCCGAGGGTCGCTCTTCGCCGACAGCCGACGGAAGGTATTTTGTTTAGTTTTTTTTTCCTATTTCGGTTGGATTACATATAGGATCAGCCTTAAGTCCTTATCATTTTGCTTTAGTCATGGATGTTCTCACTAGACATTTGTTAGAGGATGTACCTTGGTGCATGCTTTTTGTTGATGATATTCTTCTTATTGATAAAACTAGAGAAGGAGTTGAAGGAAAACTTGAACTATGGAAGTCAACCTTAGAGTCTAAATGTTTCCATTTGAGTAGATCTAAAACCGAATATATGGAGTGTAATGTTAGTACTAATAGATATAGTGGAGCTAGGGATTGTGACTTTGAGCGATCAAGTCATTAAAAAGAGTATATGTTTTATCGGTTGGAAGTCCTCGGCACCAATTCGATATTTTGCGCCGATATTGCGTCGGTAAGTGCGCCGGTAATTTTTCCGGCGCATTCCATTTGTCGGAAAAAAATTATCGACGCGACCAAAACCGGCGTATGCATTTCCACCGAAACATGCGCCGGAAACTTATATTTCCGTCGTATTATCCAAGTTTCAATTTCCCCGATATTATTAGTAGAATTCAAGTTGGATGGTTGAAGTGGAGGAATGCATCGGGCTTATTGTGTTATAGAAAATTCTCCGTCAAACTTAAGGGAAATTTCTATAAGATGGTGGTGAGACTTGCAATGCTTTATGGTGCCGAATGTTGGCCACTAAAAAAGAAGCATAATACTAAGTTAAATGTGGCAAAGATGAGGATGCTTAGGTGGATGAGTGGCTTGACCCTTAGAGATAGGATGCGAAATGAGCATATACGTGAAAAGGTTGGAGTAGCTCCAGTGGAAGATAAGATTAGAGAAAGTCGCCTTAGATGATTTGGTCATATGAACATCTATTAATGTCTTTTTAGATCTATATATATAAATCCATTACTTTTTTTCTCTTATATATAGGTTATGGATATTATAAACCAAAGAAGTTGGATGTATAACCGATTATCTTAAGGTCGGAAGACATTAACAGATGAATTCATCAATGGGGTGAATTTTTTCATTTAGCAAGCGAAACAGCTGCCCAGCAATGCACCAAGATTTAAACCAAAATCTAGAAATAGAAGAAAGCAGAAGGATGTGCCTGTTAGTAGGATGTTCTACTTTCCAATAATTTCGAGACTACAACGGCTATATGCATCCATGAGATCTGCTGCACATATGAGATGGCATAATGATCACATTCCACAAGAAGGTGTTATCACACATCCATCAGAAGCAGAGGCTTGGAAGCACTTTGATCGTACACATCCCACATTCGCGACAGAACCGAGAAATGTTAGATTAGGTTTATGCGCATATGATTTTACTTCATTCAGTCAGTCGGCTACACCGCACTCATGTTGGCCTGTGATACTCACTCCTTACAATCTTCCTCCAGAGTTATGTATGACTACTCCTTATATGTTTCTGTCACTTATAATTCCAGGGCCACATAATCCAAAATTAAAGATTGATGTATTCTTACAACATTTGATTGATGATTTAAGTTTATTATGGAAAGAGTGAGTAAGTACATATGATATCTCCACGAAATAAAATTTTACACTAAGAGCAGCATTACTTTGGACAATTGGTGACTTTCCTGCATATGGTATGCTCTCAGGTTGGAACACTTCAGGCAAGTTAGCTTGTCCGTATTGTATGAAAAATACAAAATCATTCACTTAAAAGTATGGTAGGAAGAACAGTTGGTTCGATTGTCATCGAATGTTTTTGCCTCAAACTCATCCTTTCAGGCGAAATAAAGAAGCGTTTACTAAAAATAAAATGGTGATGTTTCAGCCTCCTCCAAGGTTCAGTAGTGAAGAAATTTTTGAAAGAGTGGAATTCTTGCCCACCATAATGGAATCTCCCACATTAGCTGAGTTCAGATTGCCAGAATATGGTGTCAACCATAATTGGACCAAGAAAAGTATTTTTTAGTCGTTGCCATATTGAAGAACAAACTTGATTAGACATAACTTGGATGTTATGCATATAGAGAAAAATATTTTTGATAATATTTTCTATACAGTTATGGACATCAAAGAGAAATCGAAAGATAATATAAAAGCAAGGATGGACTTAAAGGAGATTTGTAGAAGGAAAGCTTTGGAATTGAAGGATGGTGGAGCGGGAAAATTTCTCAAACCAAAAGCTCCATTCACATTAACTTTAGAGCAAAAACGAGCAATTTGTGAATGGGTGAAGACTCTACGAGTACCTGATGGATATTCTTCCAATCTAAGCAGGTGTGTTGACGTAAGATCAGGGAGATTATTCGGATTGAAAAGTCATGATTGTCACATCTTCATGCAATGTCTACTGTTGTGAAATTGTTGTGAATTTGTTATAAAATGTTGACTTGTTGAAATGTTATAATTGAAATATTGTGGAATTGATATTTGTATAGGTTTGCAGGTGTGGAAATTTGATTGTTGGCTGGGAAGGAAATTTTTTTTTTGTCAATGCTACAGGTTTCCGGCGGATTCTTCGCCGGAAATCCGCCAGAACGAACGATACAACGAATTGTATCGAACATATCGACGTCTTCCTTCCGTCGGCAACTACCGGCGCTTGTTCCGGCGCAATGTCCGCCGCTAATTCCCGGCGAAACCTTCGCACCGCAAAGAAAGTCGTGGTCTGTCTACGGCGACCTTGCGGCGTTTTATCCGCCGGTAATTACCGGCGAAAAATACGACAGAAACGTACCGGCGCATATGGCGCCGGAATATATCGGTTGGAAGTCGTCGGCACCAATCCGATGTTTTGCGCCGGTATTGCGTCGGT
Source organism: Dendrobium nobile (assembly GCA_022539455.1). Classification (NCBI taxonomy): domain Eukaryota; kingdom Viridiplantae; phylum Streptophyta; class Magnoliopsida; order Asparagales; family Orchidaceae; genus Dendrobium; species Dendrobium nobile. Next base: position 62,785,627 of record CM039719.1, on the reverse strand, counting down.
AAGTGCGCCGGTAATTTTTCCGGCGCATTCCATTCGTCGGAAAAAAATTATCGACGCGACCAAAACCATCGTATGCATTTCCGCCGAAACATGCGCCGGAAACTTATATTTTTGTCGTATTATCTAAGTGTTCCGGCGGATTTAGTCCGCCGGTAATGACGGGTTTTCCTGTAGTGAACAGTGACCTAAGAAAACTCTCGATTAAGGATGATAAATTATTCTCTCTAGGGATTTGGTGCATAGGAAATTTCCAAGCTCTCCTAATCCAAAAGAAGATTGGCTCAAATGTCTATTTCAGCATATGCAGATCATATAATCACTCGACATATCAAAATAAGAGAAACTAGAAGAGAAGTTACTTCATACCACATGTGTGAGGGAAAGATGGAAGTGGTGCCATCAAAGTGAAGCGGATGGGTAGGATTTATAGTCTCTTAATAATGGAGGGCTTATCCACCAATAAGGCATGCAATGATATATTAATACCGTCAGCTTTTGATCCAAGATATAAAAGGGGCGTAATGTACACCAAGTATTGACACCCTCGACCTAACTAATGCAAGACACTATGAAGAGACTAATAACTTAAACCTTATTAGGGATCTAAATAGCTTCGACCTAGATTTACCACCTTGCTTAGAAAGGGGTACCAGCTAAACATCACATACTATATCAAATCCATAATATTTAGTCTTATGCAAATGCAAGAGTGGTGGGAGGCATAGAAATAAAAATGGGCACAAGGTCTAACCATGAATAGTACTATGCTTTATGCAAGGTGAACTATCCCTCTATGCTATAAAAATTAAATTTATATGCTTGGACTTAAGGTTATGCATGATATAGGTAGAGCCAATCAGGACTGGCTAATAGTCACAATTAAATGAACAAGGCTTATTTATTATCATTTTAAAAAGTGACTGTACCCTTAAAGGGTTCATGCAATAATTTTGAGAAATTGATTGATTTTAAACGTTATGTTCATTTTTATCTTGCTTAAATGAATTTTAGTTTTATAGAAAATTTAACATCCTAAGGAGTTTAACATAAAGACTCCTTTCGAGCCACCGCAAAGCCAAATAGAGTAATAAACTTAGAAAAAAGCATGCATTTCTAATGCACGAATAAAGTAAACGCATTATCACATTAAAAATATCAACCAAAGTGTCCAAAGTTTATGGCAAGTACCACTTATTATATAACCCAAAATGCTGAAAAGAGTGGTCAGGCCGCAACAACCCGGATTCTATCCTATGAAATAACACAACTCTTGAAAATTAGACTTTTTTTTATCTTGGTCTTCTTATCCTTTCATTGTATTCCTTCTTTCAAGCTCATCGTGGTACATCATTTGTTTGTATCAAACCTAATAAAATAAAATAACAAAATTCCTGACACAAATGATGAAATTGAAATCTAAAAGTAGAGTAATAATAGTCTACCTAGAGACGAACAACTTTCCCAACTGATCTGTTAAGCACTCCGAGGGAAAATTTTTCACTTATCATGTTCTCTTTTCTAATTCTAATTATATGTTAAGTATAAAAGTATTAAATTCTAATATATATAGTGCGTGTGAATAATCAAACCGGCCATTGATCTCAATAGAAGTCCTTATGGAGGAAAATATGGAAGATGAATAAAGACATTATATGTTGGAATTAATACTTATTCAAATCAACCTATTCCCTTTCCATTTTCCACCTCAAAATATAAATCCCTACCATTTTTCCCTCAAATAATTACTATTTTTTTAATGGTGACATTTATACACATCATATTTGGTACATTCAATTCTAACAAAGAAGGAAAACATCAAATATAATTTATTTAGTTTATATTATAATTTTATTGCCATTTTTTAATATGTGTTTGTATATATATATATATATATATCCTATTATTTAGCTGGAATGATATGAGAAAAATTCTTACATAAAAAATTATATTTTCTTAAATATTGAAAAAATAACTATTATTCATATTATAAAAAATAATTTAAAAAAAAAAAGTATGACTTGTAAACATGAAAATTTTCATCATGGCTCACAAAAGTTTTAATTTCTATGATTTATATAACTTTTTGCTTTTACATATGCTAGGAGCTCATATGAGAATATTTGAATGCTATTCTTTAATGACTTTTAATTATATGTATTTCTTATACTCATTTAAATTTTTTTATATTATATTTAGATTAATTTATTATGTTTAATATTATATTGAATATGAAATTAACTTGTTTAATTATTTAAACAAAAACTTTGAACCGGTTGGCTTTAGAAAATCAATATTGGTTCACCAGTTGAACTAGTGGTTCTTGTTAGTTTAGCCCGATTTAATAAAAGTCGGTTCTTAAATTAGATCGGCCTGTCCATCTAATTGGTTTCGATTGAATAGTCGTGTTGGCTAGTCATTCCCTAGCACCACACATCCCCGTGGCCATGGTGGAACATGGAGGTCAATCATTTTGATCATTGAAGAAGAAATAAAAGAGATCCACCATTTTTTTTATTGGATAACAAAATGGAGATTGGTGTCAATGCGCTTCACATTCCTCAAATGCCCAAATCAGATTCCCATCCCTCGACCTAACTACAAGATCAAACGAAAAACATCGAATTCAAAAACCAAAACTAATTACATTCCAAAATTATAAATCTCTTTCAAAATCAAGTAGATATCTCCCCTTCCAATCTTACATCATTACATGTGTTGTGTGAAGCATCCTAAAAAGGAAGAGAAGGTTCAACCTTGCAAGTGGAATCGTTGAACTGCAACGTTGAATGCGGGATAAGAGGAACGACAGGTTAACCCAGGTTGGCTTTGGGTTTCCGGGTCAACCCGAATCAACCTAATTTTACAAACGGGTCAGAATTCCAAATTCAACCCTTTTTTCAAACGAGTTGACCTTAACCTGAAATTTTTAGGGTTTAGGTTCAAATCGGATTTTCGGGTTGTGTCAAATATTGACACCCCTAACTTCACGCACATATGTAAGACTAGAAGGGGAGATATCTGCTCGATTTTGAAAAGCGATTTATAATTTTGGAATGTAATTAGTTTTGGTTTTGATTTCAATGTTTTTCGTTTGATCTTGGAGTTAGGTTGAGGGATGAGAACCTGATTTAGGCATTTGAGGAATGTGAAGGACGATGGTGAAATGTGCCGCATCCTTGAGGGGGTGGACGAGGCGAACAGCGGTGTTGTCGGAGGAAGTTATAAGGTCCTCTTCCCAAATTGCGTGAGGCTGTGTAAATCATGTCGTGTCGGGTTGACCCGGGCCCCAGGCAAGTCAGGTTTGGGTCTAAGAATCTAACATATTTTTAAAAACAGGTCGGAATCAGGTTAGATCAAATAGTGCTAGATCAATTTCAATTTTGATTCGAACTCAACCCAAAACCCGATTTTAACAACCATTCCTTTTTACACGGAAATGATCTAAAGGGACAAAACAATTAAAAAAATAAAATAAAATAAAACTAACATACAAATGTGCAAAAATAAAAAATAAAAATCTCCACCTTAGTTCGAGAGAGAGAGAGAGAGAGTGAGAGTGAGAGTGAGAGAGAGAAGAAATATATAGGAAAGAGAAGGCTTCTTCTTATCCATATCTCACTTCCTCTCTCCTCTCAATTATTACGTCCTCCGAGTTGTACCGAGTTTTTCTGGGAAAAACTCGGTACAACTTTTGTATAACTCGGTATTTGCTCGGTAAAGCCCGGTATAATTCGGTATTGGGTCTTCAAATGATGGTATTCTTCGTTATTGTTTGGTATTGCTCGATATTTACTTGGTACAACTCATTTTTTGGCAGGAATTTGCCTCCGACCGGACGTTCCTCTACGCCCGGTCGGAGGACGTAATAATTGTTCGAGTGAGAGAGAGAAGAAATATATAGGAAAGAGAAGGCTTCTTCTTATCCATATCTCACTTCCTCTCTCTCCTCTCACTTACTATCTACCATCTTCACCAATTTCAAAGCTCCGTTAACCAATCACCTGAATCTTCAGTTTAATAATTCAACAACCTTTTCCTTCCCCAACTCTTCTTCCTCTCTCTCCTCTCCTCTATTCTCGTTTTCTATACATAAGGTTGCATTCGTACAGAGATATCTCTGTATTTCCACCCTATAATAATAAAAATCCCTCCTTTGTACCTCTTCTGTAATAAATCCCCACGAATTATCCTTTCGATCATTCAATTTTGTTCTCCTTCTCTTCTTCATGGAAGAAGAATTTGATCAAGAGTAGATTCTGGCTATATGGTGAGAGAGCCCAAAGATGATTCCTTGAGGAGATTTGGGCCGTACTGAGAGACAAAACGAGGAATTACTATCCATTTAGCCCATTAGCTACAAGGCCCATTCTTTTGATAGGCCCATTAAAAATTAGGTTGATGCTCGTTAACAACTGTTGACGATCATTATTAACATATATATGAAAATCTCAATTGAATATTTGTAATAAATTAATGATTTTGATCCTATCTTATAGATTGTTGATATGGAATATTTTAACCAAAAATATTTATTAAAAAAAAAAACAAATTGCTTGAAAACATTGTGTATAAGCACATAAATGTCATTAATGTGTATTGTATATTACAAAGATATAATTAATTAACATAATTGATTCAACCAGAAATCAAATAGGTACATATACGAGTTGGATTTCAGGTCCAACTCAAAGTTGACTCGACCCAAATCTAGCTAATCCATGCACGACCCATTTAATAAATCGATTAAGAAGGTGAATCTGATCCTAGCCTACTGGCAAATCGAATAACTTGAACTCGACCTGATAATCTATTTCGATTAAATTTTTTTTTATAACTTGTTAATAACAGAAGTTAGGTTAAATGATAAAAAATAAGAAGATCATAGCAATAAGCAAAATAATTTAAGGAAAAAACTATTAAACTAGTCAAAATTAGGTACCTGGGTCAACTCAAACCCAGTCTATTTAAACAAAGAATTAGAATTTCAGACAAGCACCAACCCATTTATTAATAGGTCAATCCAAACCAAAATTTTTTTTGATCGGGTTCAGGTTGATTAAGCGGGTCTAGTCATTTCTTGACACCTTTACATAAAAACATCCCTAAATGAAAACTAATCCATATTTTATAAATTAAATTACTTATCCTACATGCAATGTTGTCAAAGAAGACACTATATGACACCTAAAAAAAACTAATTAAATAAGCCAAGACTTAATCACTTCAATAATGACCATTAAAAGAAAAACACAACATAATTAACTTTATCCTAAGTCAATATCATCATCATTAATCTTATCTTATCATCTTAACCACACCACAAAATGGCCCCACCCAAGAATTCCTAAACCCTTGCATTCAAATCAAAATCAATCAAACATGCAATTTGAATAATTTCAATATGCACCCTTAAGTAATATAAAATTCAACAAATTTGACAAATTGAAAACACTCACCTTCATCATTGTATTCCATTAATACTTCTAATGTGGACCCAAATTGGCTCATGTAATTGCACTTAAAATGAGGTGTAAAATGCAATCAATGTGCCATTAAAAGCACCAAATATGATTAGCACATCCAACCACCACATTTTCTATATTTTCAATTCACTTTCCTTTCCTTTTCTTTTCTTCAAATCAATTGATGTTAGGGGGCATTTGAGTAGGCTTTTCATACTCATAATTTTATTATAAATAATATAATGTTTTCATGCTAAAAATAGTTTTTTTTTATCAAATAAGTATGTTGTATGAATTGATTAATTGCAGATATTTTTAGATTATTTCTAATATTATAAAATAAGACAAAAGGTGAAATAAATGAGCATGAGAAAGAGAGAGAGAAAAAGAGAGTAAATAAGAGATCTTATAGGTCACCACAAGTTCTAGAAGATTAAAAAATCTCTCTTTTTTAACACTAATAAGAACATAAATACATAATCAAGTAATTAGCTCCCTAATCCTTCTTTTCTTATGTATATATTATGAAGTTGTCAATAAAAAGACTCTTTAAACTTAGTTTGCCACAATTTCCTTACTATTCTTCTTTGAAGATCATAATCATAATTTTATTTTGATCATTTTTTTCATTTTTTTAGAACAGGATATCCACCTACTGTCACCCTCAAAAGTATGCTTGACAGCATGACTAATCCTCGGCTGACCTAGAAGAGACACCTACCTTAGAAACCTCTTGGTCCGTACTTGGTTGGGTCCCACTTAAGAGGCGCTTCGAGCACGTGTTGAAAATTCCCAATATATTTTTTGTCACCTTTAAAATTTTACTTTCTCCATCAACTTTATGCAAAAGAAAGTTGCCCAAATGAAGCATTAATCAAACATGACAAATTATTATTATTATATTTTTTTTGCAAATTTTTTGGTATCATAATGCATCAAAATAAAACTAAAAAATTTATTTAAAATAATTATTTCATTTTCAAACTCAAAATAGATTAAAATAAAATATCGCTTTCTCAAACTTTTTTTTTCATCTAAAAAATGCTAACAGAGTCCTTACAAAAAAAAAAAAGAAAGAGTAGAAAATGATGAAGAGGGAAGCAGAGGAACCGAGTAAACTCACAGTTTCAGAAATAAAATAGAAATCATTCAAAACTGTTAGGATTCTAATCGAGAAAATAACACACTAACAAATTATATTAAGCCAACTTACCCGAACAAAATCATCTCACCCCTGCCTGGAAACGAAGAAATCAGAGAGAAAAAAAACTCAGATCACAGAACAAAAGACAATAATTTACAGCAAAAAAAACAAGCAACAAAAGTCGCCATTAATACTGCTAATGAAAAACTTTACTCTAAGAATCCAGTTCTGGTAAGAACTGCATTCCTGACTTTACGTTGATCCCTGCCTTTAAGTGTTCTTCCTTCCCCTTCACAAACAGAGAAAGAGGAGATCTGATTCCGCTCCATCTTCTTCGCAATCCACTCATGAGGAGGAACTCTGTCTTCTTCCTCGTCTTCTTCTTCATCTTCTTCATCTTCTGTTTCGCTTCTTTTGAAGATTTTAGACCAGTTGGGAATCGTAACAGGTGCAGATTGCTGAATCAGTGCTGTAGTACTGCTGTTGTCTTCACCAACTGTATTATTTGATCTTGGTATCTTCCTGTGATTTGTTTTTATTGGTAACTACGATTATAAGAAAAAAAGTTTATTACTTTGGAGTACCTGGAAGCAGAGGAGGCTTTCATGGAAGAGAAAAAGGAGCCATCTTTGAGCTTTCTGGTCTTCAAGGAATCATCTTTTGTCTCTCTCACCATAGCCCAAATCTCCTCTTCATCAAATTCTTCTTCCATGAAGAAGAGAAGGTGAACAAAATCGAAAATTGAATGATCGAATGGATAATTCTGCTGAGTAGCTCCCAACGCATGGGGATTTATTACAGCAGACGTGCAAAGGAGGGATTTTTATTATTTTAGGGTGGAAAAACAGACACAGTGGAGTGGAAATATCTCTGTAAAACTGCAACCTTATCTACAGAAAAGCAGAACAGAGAAGAGGAGAGAGAGAAAGGAAGAAAGAGTTGGGGAAGGAAAAGGTTGTTGAATTATTAAACAGAAGATTCAGGTGATTGGCTAATGGAGCTTTGAAATTGGTGAAGATGGTGGACAGTAAGTGAGAGAAAGAGAGGAAGTGAGATATGGATAAGAAGAAGCCTTCTCTTTCCTCTATGTCTCCTCTCTGTCGCACACTCTATCTCTCTCTCCGTTCTACTCTGTTCTTCCTGTGTTTCGTCTGTGTTCCTAACTCTGTTTTCTTTTCTGAAAGAGGAGAAGTGTTATTTTCACAACCTTTAAAGTTAGGTCCACTTTATATTTATCATATTTTATATAAGAGTTATAATGCACCGACACTATATAATAAATAAATTATAATTTATAAAAAACATTCAAATACGTATTCAATACGTATAAATTGTAAGCACACGGCTTAGTCATATATTGTATTTACCTTCTGTACCACGCTATGTCTATATATATCTTGTAACCTTCAGTCTTAATGATTAGAATACATTTATCTCTTATTCTATTTCTCATTTTCCCTCACTCTGTTTCGTCGTTTGCTGCCTTCTTCGGTTCATCTCAGAACCTTCTTCACATAAATAACGAATTTTGAAATGATAAGTTCAACCTATGCTACTAATAGATCAAGATATGTCACATGAATTTATTTTTAGTTTGCATATAATTGATTTGATTTTTTATAATCCTTAAATACAAAGGTTTTGAAAATTCAAATGTTTGATTGAAAAAACTGAGTAAAAGTAAATGGAAGAAACTTCTAATAAGATTATGAACTTTCGCAAGCAACAACTAAGAGCATCCAAGTCTCGATTGGATATATAGCTCCTACGAGTTGGGCCTTTAAGTGCTTTGGCCACCTCCCCTAGGAAGAGGAAGAATACTTCAATAGATTTCACAGGCGGGGATTTGGTCCCCTCAAGTGCTTAATGAGTGACCACTTTTCATTGGTTTGTATTGGGTTTTGTTGCGTAATACAAATCAATGAAGGGGTCATCCTTCTCACTTGAGGGGTTTCTTTCATTATGTTTATGTCTGCGGCTTGATTTGGGGTGCTTATCAAGTTATATCCCTTCCCCTTTTGTCTTTGGGAAGTGGAAGTATTTTCCCCACAAGCTTTGTTTCTGTCCGTTAATCCTTCTTTTACTTTTGCAACCAAATAGGCTTCAAGCCACTTTGCAACTTGCAAGCAACCAAATACAAAAATTAAACTCCTAGATTTCTTTTACGAATATTTCAAACATATGATTTTACTTTATGCATATCCAAAGTCGCTCAATGCTTGGCTCAATCCAAATCAACTCTTCTTGAAGCAAGCAAATAATGGACTCATTGAGGAATATGATCAATCAACAATGATCAATTGAAACTCACCCCAATCAAGGGGGTCACTTGCCTAAATTTGAGGAGCCACTCAACCTAACCAGAGGAGCCACTTGCGCCATCTAGAGATGTCACTCTCCAAAGCCTATGAAGTCACTCGCCTCGACTATACGAACCACTGGCCTAAGCTCGATGAGTCCATTGAGGGATCACCAGTCAAAGTTTATGTAGTCACTCAACACAACTCGAGAGGCCAATCACCTAAGCCTAACGAGCCACTCGCACATGGCATGCAGGGTTAGGAACTTCATCAACAAGTTGGCATTCTCTTTTGAAGGTTGTGAACACACTTAACCAATCAGCAACTTCTACAACAACTTGTGTGTGGAGCTTTCTACACGCACTCATTGACTCCTAATCCTTGTATGCATATTCGAGCTCTAACCACAAAGTCCACATATCTATAATTATCTTGTCATATGTTTTTATTTATTTATTTGTGAGGTCATAATATAGCTTCTTGCCAAAATCCAATAAATATTAGGTCAAATGGTCATATTACACATATGTTCATTCTAAACATTTAAAATTCTCACCGCTTCGCTCTTTAGAATTATCTTTTTTTATTTTCCTTTCTATATTTGATGTTCTATCAAAATATTGATAAGTCCCCTCAAACATGATTTTCATATTATCATGATCAGATCTAAATCAAACACTTTATATATTTAAATATATAAAAAATTCAAATACAAGTAACTAAATAACCCCTTAATTTATTGGGTAGCCAATTCAACCAAGCTAAAGTGAGCTTGATCTTTTAAGGCAAAAATAAATAATAAATATAGCAATAAGTATATATATATATATATATATATATATATATATTTCATTTTTATATTAAACCAAGCGGGTACAATATTTGTATTATATTAACATACAAATAATATGTTCTTCATTATTTGGACAATGCTCTTGCATTACAAAATATGTTCTTCATTATTTATCTGTAGTCATCCATGGAGCAAAATTGGAGTGAGTTTAACACAATTTAATATTACTTCTTTATTATTTTTATTTAATAGAAATTTGATTAGAAATTAAAATTTATTAAGTTTAGGAGGGTCAAAATTAGTATAAATTTTATTTGATATTTCGATTAAGAATGTTTGGGAAAAAATTTTTGATGCTTTGAATTTCATATCAACTTATAATTTATTTTTAGTTATTATTTTATCATTGCTTTCAATAAATATTTATATTAAGAAACTATTTTTTATAGAAACTTTAAAAAAAATTATTTTTTTTTTCAATTGTTTTACAATCATCTTTAAAAAAATTATACTAATAAATGATATATTAGATATTTAAAAATATGCATATAATTTGAGCCAACTTTATTAAGAGAATTTATTTAAGATTATTGCATGGGCCTTTTTTTTATGCCATATCACTTCTTAAAATTACAAATTAGTGCTTTTTCGAAAAGATATTTATTTTCGATTCATCTTATTTTCTTTATTTTTGCTAATTCAATTTGATTATTTTCTATTAAGATCTTATTACTATAAGATTACAGTGACAATCATTTTCTTGTTATTATAAAATGAAATCTTTCTATTAAAAAAATTACTATTATAATTATTATTTTCATAAAAAATATAAATATATACTTAAATAATAAATCAAAAAGGTAAGATTTCTCTTTTTATGGAATTTATTTAAAAAATAGTTCAAAAAAGTACTGAAATAGTGCCTGAATCAATGCCTGAAAATATCTAAATCATCTTTATCTAAAGGCCCTTGTGGTTCTTCATATTTGCATCCATGCCATGCATTTCTATGGATTAAAAGGTGGTGAATTTTGATAAAATATTCAACCAATTAGCTTCCTAATCACACTCTAATTGTACTCATTATTAGTAAAATTATACCATTAATCCTTTTTAATATTGATAGAGTTTGATTAGGAGCTTCAAACCAGAATATGGTTCTCTATTTTTTTTTCCCAATTTTATTTGAACCATCCTATTCAGAAACAAAGATTTTTTGAGATGAGAAAAAATTATTACTTCAAACCATTTATAAAAATTTAAAAAATAATTATAAGAAAAAATATTATTAGAGAAATATTTATAAACTAACAGCATCTCTTATTAAAAATTATAGGATTAAGGAGAAGATTATTGGTTGAAGATTAAGGCATCGTTTGGGATAGATTTTGACCACTATTTTTTTCATTACTTCCAAGATATTTCTATACTAGAAATCTGCTTTAGAAAGCAGTAAAAAAACTGTCATAAACAAAGCCTAAAAAATATTTAATGTTTAATTTTACATCCTCATTTGAGGAAATATGTTGTTCCTATCGATTCCAGTATCTGCTAATAATGGCCCTATTATCATGGAAAATTCTGATAATATTGCTTTGAATGATCATAATGTGGTGCTTGATAATGTGCTTTAGGAAACGAGTTATTGGCCTCTCCTGCTATACCGTTAATTGAAGGCATGTGTTTTAATAATAAGGTTGACTCTCCTATGGTTACTCCTATTTCTAATTCTCTCAATAGCTTGGAAAGTCGGGGTAACAATTTGGAAAAATCAGGATCTATGTCTGATATTTTTGGTAAGCAATTAGTCTCTTCTTTTAATGATACTAGTAAGCTAGTTGATGGTTGTGTTGTTGTGGATAATACTGTGCCTTTTATGTATAAACATATAACTGATGGTAATATTCCTTTTGATGGGCTGGATGTTGCTAATTGAACCTCTATTATTGATTTACATGTTTCTCTGATGCATGATGTTTCGTGTGTTAATTTGGAGCATTTTGATGACCCTATAGATCACTCCAATTGGATGGATGATTTATTGGGTCATATGTGTTGTGATGGTGATCCCTATTGGGGCTGTCCTAATGTGTCTTTAGAGGATTTTGATTTGAATGTGGTGAAAATTGATAGATCTGGATTTTCTACGGTGTTAGAAAAGAAAAATAAGAAGAAGAATGAGAAAATTTTTGAGCTAAATTTTAAAAATGTTGTAGGTTGTTCCACTTGATTTAAGTCTGTTGTTTAGTAGGGTTTTCTGTTTCTTGGTGGTGGGGGCCCTTTGTTGCTTTTGTTGGTTTCCTGCTGTAGCTCGTGGGGGTCATCTTTTAGGTTTATTGCATGGCTTGCTTTGTTCTTTGGTGTTTTTTATTTATTTTTTTTTTCTGTCTCTGGCTAGTTTGTGTTTATTGTTGTTGTTTGGAGTTGGTTTTTGTGCTCATGCTCCTTTATGCGCTCCTGTTAGGGTCATTCTTTTTTTTTTTTTTTTCTTTTCTCATTTTCTTTTCTCACTTTTCTTCTAGTTTTTTCTGCAATATGATACTATCTAGAGGATTTTGAGTTGATGGTAGTGCTGGTTGGTGGTTCTTTATGGGCTTCTCTTTTCCCTTGTTGGATCTCTTTCATGGTTGTTTTTTGGTGCTCCATTGTACATATGGTTTTGAGCCCTTTTTTTAGGGTTGGCTTCTGGCCTCCCTTTTTTTCTCTTTTTCTATTGCTTTTTGTAATAGGCAGGATCATTTGCTCTTAGGTTCTGCTTCAAATGTTGTATATTTAGTGAGAATTTGATCTTTTAAGGACTTGTACCTATCTTTTATAATTAAAGTGTGTCTTAAAAGGGGAGATATTCATCATAAAAATTTAAAATATTCAGTCATAATTGAATTGATCTTTATTTATGCCATTTTGTTAAAGAAAACTTCAGTGATTTCAGAATTCATAGTTCTAAGTTTTTTAGAAAATTATTTTTGAAATTAGGGTTTATGATTTGAATTGGATTCTTGCATTAACTACAATATTTGATGGAAAATTTTCAAAAATCTTGTTTAACCCTTCGAATTGAGACAAGCTTGCTAGAATTATTATTGTACATCATCTACCTATTATAAGCCCTTCACATGAAAAGTGTGATGTGGACTCCGCATATAATAATTTTTCTTTTAAAAAGGGAGACAGAGAGGAAAAAAAAATTATATCAGCATATCTTAATAAAAATTAAATCAAGATGTGCTTGAAAATTTTTATATTTACTTTAACATTAATGTTATATATATTGCACTAAGTTTAATGCAAATCAATAATTTTTAAGTTCATTCTAATGCAATGTGTATATTAATATTATTTTATACTTATTTTTTAAGAGAGTTGATAAAATTAATAATGAATAAAAATAAATATAAGTGATAAAAGAAATGAAGAAAGAAAGAGAGCAATAAAGGGGTAGATAAAGAATCTAGAGAAAGTATGTGATTGAGGTTAGAGTGATAAAAATGAAAATTATTATTATTATTATTTCTTCGTCATCAAATATGCGAAATTAATTCAATAATTATATTGACTTTAATACATTATGGATCAAACTTAATCGAGTTGCATATTGAATAATAATATATTTATGATATGAAAAAAATGAAAAAGGTCAATAATTTTTTTTTACTTATATATTAAAAATAAGAAATATTTAGGAGTAATTTCTAATAAATGTGAGTGTTACTTAAAGTTTAAAATTAATGAATTTTTTGTACTTTAATAAAATAAAAAAATTATTATTTAAATTATTGGTATATGTATTATATGAGTATAATAAGCAAATTTGCTAAATTAATCTATAAATTAGATGAAAATATCACATTCTAGCATTCTATTACATTAGATGTTTATTTATGCAAAAACATATATCCCAACTAAAAAATAATAATATTGAAAGGTTATCATCAAAGCAAAGCAATGGAGAATATCAAATTAATTTTTTTTTAATGAATTAAGCTTATGTATAAGGCCTTATTTTAATCCAGACTTCTGACCTAATTTTTTTTTTTTAATTGAAGCTAATTGTTTTAAGCTGATTTTGATCTGAGAACAAATTTGCTTCATATAAAATTTAAGTTTTCAATGAATATATTTTTAATGTAATAAAGTTAAAGGTTTTCATTATTATAACTCACAATTTGTAAAATTATCAATTTCTTTTCTATATGCATTAACTTAATATGTTGTTAATTATAACACTATGAAAACACATTTATTATTAATTAATTATATTTTAAGCTTTTTTTTTTATTTTTAGTTTTAAAAGCACTTTTCTTAGCTGCTGTTTCAAAAATATTTTTTGAAGACAAAAAATATGTTGTTAAAAGCACTTTTTCTAACTATTTTTCTTACCACGAAAACAGTTGAAAACTATTCTAAATAAAGCCTTAGGATTTGTTTGAATAGAAGTCGTGTTTCATAAATTTTGTTGTGAAATTCTGTGGATAAAACAACATTGTCATTATAGTTGCAGAAAGCCGCTTTCCATCACAGAAATTTTTGAAAAGCAATGAGAAAGCAACAAGAAAGTATCAGTCAAACAAAATTATAATTGTCGTATGAAAAATAAGCAGCCCGAAAGCTATTCCAAACAAACCCTTACTATGTTGTTAATTATCACAAAATGAAAAGCACATTTATGATTAATTATACAAACTAAACAAAAATAATTTTGTGAAGTTTCTCTTTACATTTGCTTTAAAAATTTTCTTAACTATTTTAATTAGTATAAAATGCATCTTAAAGACAAGAGTACATTTTTTTTTAATAACTAAAAATATTAATATAAAGCAACAGACAAATCAAGAAGTAAAGAACAAAATGAAATAAAACAAACTAAATTAATCAGGCAAAAAAATAAATAAAATTTTATTTGATAAATAGGTGAATAAAATTAATTATAATAATCATGATTACAAAATATAATTATATATTCCAACTTGCTATACTTCTATCATTATGCTCACTTGTTCTTAAGGTAAAGAACTCAAATTCAAGTCTGGTCTTATATAATGATTTAGTCAATTCATTGACTCTAATTGTAAAGTTCATGAGTCAGATACAAACATTATGCTTATTTTTAATAAATAAAAATATAATTAAATCTATATGTCATTGTTATAAGATGTAGTTAGATTGATGACTCCATTAATTATTATAATCATTATTTAAATATTTATTTCTCCTAAGGGCTTATGTCAATGCCTTTAATTAGATTGAAAATATATTTTTTAAAAAATTATAGTTTTGAAAATAAAGTCAAACTATTAAATGATTTTTTAGAGGGTTTATCAATTTTAAAATCAATATTAATTTTTTTTATTACATCAAATTAAATGATAAATTTAACAATTTTTTTAAAATATATTACTCATTTTGAAGAAACTAAATCAACCCTTAATATTAAAAAAATTATTATTTATGTTTAATATTTTCCTTCACTTAACATAAGTATGCAATTAATTAAAACTAATTATTCTATGCGGATACCGAATGCAACTCTACGTCTGGATGCCGCAGTACAGAGCAGTACCGAGCCGAGGTACAGTAAAAGGGTGACATGGTGCAGTTTTATTGATATCCGGACGGCGTTCGGGGCCCGCACAGAATAATTTTTCCTATTATTTCCTATTCTATTTATTTAGGATAGTTTTTTTTCACTACTTTGTTTTTCAGACCTCGTACTGTTTTTCAGAAATTTATGTGTACAAAGCTGTCTTTTACAACCAAATTTGCTAGTGTGGTAGCTGTAAGAAAGTAAATTTTCATTTTTTTTAAACGTTTATATTTATAATATCCATAGTAACTTCCAAACTTCCCCTATAATAACTTAAGAATCGTCTTTATAAAATATTATAGCAGTCCCAAACAGACTCTAAGCTATTCATTAAATATATATATTTTTACCTTTTCTTGCTGAAATAGTAATTGGCTTTCAGTAAAACAGAATAAATTGAATATCACATTAGAATCAAAGCATAGTGTTGTCATTAAAAATGTTTTTATTTTCTCTACTTCTGTTGAACTCTTCTTTTATTGACATTTGTATTAACTTAGAAAAAAATATATTTAGTGGTCATATATTTACATGCTTGACAATGTCGCATTGCTTTGTGAATTACAACTAATGAATATAATTAAGAGCTAATCAAAATAATTAACAAAAAGGAAGCATAAGTTAATTATCAATTAACTATTTTAAGCATAATTAGCCTTCCAAGTTAAACAAACCAATTAACTTCCAAAAACCCAAAAAAAAAAAAAAAAAAAAAAATTCCAAAAACTTTATTATTGAAGGATATTTTAAATATATTTTTGGGATTTAGAGTTTAGGGTACATTTGTTGGCCCCTTCTATCTTCTTTCAAGATGAATGGAATCAAATTGGTTGGCAAAGCCAAGGCAGAAAGATCCAGACTCCAATGCAAAGGTTTCTTAATTAGATCCTTAGGCAAGAAGCTAGACCAATAACATAACAAAAATAATTAATTAGCTTGTTTGATCTCCTAATCACATTTCACAAATGAGAGCATAAAAATATTTTTTTTTAAGTTACTAATGGCAATTTTAGATTATTTTTTAAGAAAAGTTGAATAGCTATCATATTTTTAGAGATTTGATGCATAAGTTTTTCTAGGTAATATATGATAAGCAATGCATATCAAATATATATATTTTTTAAAATAAATCTTACACAACTCTAATTGACGAGTTAGTTTTAGTATTGGATTGCTCTCAAGAAAACGATTAAATAAATGCTAAGATTTCACTTAATCATTTGATACTCTCCGTCAATGGATATTTCATACCTAATGTTACTTGCGTCCAGAAACCAATGTCATCTGACGTCGAACATCTAATGTCTGAAATCATCAAATTCCTAATCACGCTACAAATTTATCATCATATCATATTGTCATTCAATCAGTATCTAACTCTTTATTATCATTAACATCAAAACAAGTATCATTTATCCATCACATATGAAGGATTTTCCTCTAGTATAAACAAATATAGGTTTTCTATATTATAAATATTTCTTCTCCAATTCTATTCAGAAACTCCCTTTTCACTAACAAGTTTTACTAGTGAATATTATATTTATTAGAAAAGGCCCAATGAATTTTCCTTCATAATAACTTTTGTATTCCTTTATATATTACAAAAAAGTTTTGATTTTTTGTGTTGTAAAGATGGCTTCTTCAATTTTGTAGAGGGACATCTACTTTAACTAAAGGCTTGATTAGTACTACTGATACTCTTTTGATTAGTCAATACCTCATAATTATCCTCAATGAACTTTCCATGTAAACAATCTAACATTCCATATTATTTCTACAATTTACTATGACATCGGAGCTGAGCTGTTTAATCATGTCAACTTCAAACTAGATTAATTCCATATGGTAGTTAGTATGGCTATATATGTGTAATGTTCCTTATGTTGGGTGCAGCCTATTATGTTGCTACATTTATCTATAAATATATAACAAATGCTTATAATAGAGGATGATTAATAAGATTTGAGTTGAGCTTTGTTTCATTTCTGTATCCTGAAGTGTATTCAGGTGGTGGTTTCTTTCCAAGAAAGAGTTCTTGAAGTTGTGTCGAACTATGCCGGATCGTCATTGAGCTCCTCTCTTGTCCGGTGTCATGCTATAATATGAACATTCATTAGAAACTAAGATGAATAACCCCTCTTTTTATTAACACAATCCTCTTGCACACAACATCCTCCACATTATTTAATTAACTTCAAATTGTTATAGTTACTCTTTTAAGAACTGTCTGAAAGCAACAATTTCAACTTGATGAACACACCATGTGCTTGTCCTTACAAAAGCCAAGCACTTGTGTCTTATTATGATAGAATCAAGTTATTGTTCTATCATTATATGCACAGATCCAGTAGTTCCTTGTTCATTTCCTAATTAACAAAACTTTATGACATTTGAACAGTATTTTGGAATAATTGCTTAGCACTAAATAACATAATGGTTTTTCATGATCAACCGCTCAATCAAAAGCATTAAGTATGAAAATTAATGAGTTACATTGTAATACACATCAATAAACAACAGAGGTCTGAAGTGGGAATAAGCAATAAACATCAATAAAAGCAGGGTAAATTGTTGTCAAAATAGATGCAATAGGGGGAAACATAGAGAAACAAATGGTTCACCAATTTCATCTCAATCTCAACCAGCTGCAGTAGTCTTCAATCTTAATGTCATCATCCATTCAGATTAATGTCCACTCATATTCACTTGGATCGAGTTGATTAAGGTATCATTTGGGACGACTTTCTTACTGCTTTTTAAATCAATTTTTTAGTAGAAAAATTAGAAGTTTTATACTAAAAAACTGCTTGCAGTAAGAAAGTTGTCCCAAACAAAAACTAAATCATCTCAAAAATTTGAACCAATTTAGTAAAAATTAAGTCATTAGACAAGAACCAACTCTGAACTCGCCTGAAGGTCTGAATTCAACCAAGATAGGATTTCATCCACTTGAACTAGGATTAGTTGTAAGTCGCCCTACAATATCACACTATTGAATTTGCCACCAAAGATGCCTGCTCAGCTAGGCTTTTCACTCAAAGCACTCGAACCAGAATAATCGCCCACTGCACAACTAGTTATACATCGAGTTTCTTCATACACTCTTTTAATGATTAAATTCTATGGCTCTATCTAATATGCAGCTTATCTTAACTTGTTGTTTGAGGATTTAGACTGCCAACCAAGAGATCTTGAATTTGATACCTTGCATATGTAATGCGTCTGATAGAAAATGAAAGGAAATACAAAATTTTACTGTAGAAATCAGCAAAACCGACAAGCTTCCAAGCAATTTTTGAGAGAAAAACTGAGAAATAATGGAGAGAGCTTTTAATTTAATAGTAGAGGAAAGAAACAACAAGATACAGTTGGATCGTCAATTGGAGAGGAAGATCCTGCTCTCTCAATCTCTGGCCGGAGATTAGAGCCCAAGCAAAATCAAAAGAAACAACAAATTCTGCAAAATACATCATAACCCTAACCCTATAACAGAAATTACTACTTAAAGCTAAAGCAAACAACAAATTTTTAAACAGACCCAGAATTTGAATTTTCTCTCCCAAATCCTTCTTAATTAAAGTCATAACACCCCAAGGACAAGGATTGGGCCCCACCCCTTGTCCGCCCCCACATCAGGCGGGTCTATTTCGCCAGACCTGAACCGGTCCAGATGGAACCGGTTCAGCTGGCTATTGAGGAGCCGGTCTACCAGCATCCTAAGAAAATATTGCCATGCCATTATAGAAAGTACCAGGCAATTCACCTTGATGATGCAACAAAGCACAAAACTCACACAAAAAGGGCATCAGGGAAAATCAATTTTACCAATTGTGTAATAACACTGATAAACAGCCGTAACACTAATAAAATCAACTTTGGTTGTGCATGAGTAGGAAGAAGTCTGAATAATAGTACAACAACAACAACAACAACAACATCAAGCCTTTGTCCCATTACGTGGGGTCGGCTACATGAATTGTTTTTCTCCATTGTGTCATGTTAAAAGTCAAATTCTTGTTTAAATCTAAAAAAGAAAGACTATTTCTAATATTTTATAACCAAATCTTTTAGGTCTACCTCTACCTTTCTTAACATATGTCAAATCTAATACCTCTACTTTCCTAATCGGGTCATCGGGAGACCGCCGTTTTATGTGACCAAACCATCTAAAGCGACTCTCTCTAATATTATCTTCCACTGGAGCCACTCCAACCTTTTCACGCATATGCTCGTTTCATATCCTATATCTAAGAGTAAAGCCACTCATCCACCTGAGCATCCTCATCTCTGCAACACTTAACTTAGTATTATGCTGCTCTTTTAATGGCCAACAAGAAGTCCGAATAATAGTAAACTATATAAAATGGGTTCATAAGATCAAAGTCTCATTATACTTTCATCATCATCATCTTATTATGGTTACCATTATGACTTTCTTATGTGGGAGGAAAATAAAATGATTAATAATATTATTTTCATGTCTGGTTAATAGTAAGCTAGATAAAACACTTCGCATAAGTACAGCATCTCAATATAATTTCATATAGACAAGTTTTCAGTAAGATGCCACTCCTTCGAAAGAAATGAAAATGAAATTAATAGAACAAAAAATGACGTGAACAGGATACGGAAACTAATTATACAACTTCAGCAAATACTGTAAACATCACCAGCAGATCTTGGCTCCCACTTGAATGTTTTGACAGTGTTCGGATGACAAGAACTTGATTGAAATAAAATAAAAAAGAGTTGAAAAGGTTAAAGCAATGGTTGTAAGCTCATAAACAATCCACAATTTGTTTAAATGGTTGTACTCTCACATGTGTTATCAATCTCCCCCTCACACAGAGTCTCCATATCTGCCATCACCCCCCTCCCCCCCCCCCCCCCCCACACACACACACACAAATAAAATTTCTTTTCACTATCATAAAATATCAAGCATCAAGAGCCCTCTCAACCACAAAGACCATAGTGAGAGTCACGCTCTCTTGAACATTACTCAACTATGCTAGAAGGTACTAAAGACCCATTAGAGCTACAATTAATGCAATAAATAATTTGGGAGGGGAGTATTGTTAGACCTGTCCAGCCGGTCCGACGGGACCGGCTTACGCGAATAAAAGCGGAAATGTCCACCTCCTTTACGTGCCGAACGCACGCCTAGGCGTGCGTGAGCTGTTTAGGAAGGATTAAGGGAGTTAGGAGGGAAATTTGAATGTAGGGACTGTTTAGAGATTTCCTTTTAATTTGTATGCATTAAATAGTTTGTTTTCCTAGGATAAAGGCATCTTGAATTTGGCTGAAATTTGAGATCTCTTAGTTTCTTTGGGCTCTAAAGGTGTCTAGAGATTTGGGAGAGAAAGATCCTCCTCTTAAATAGAGAATCAATTGTATCTTGATATCTTCCATTTCCCTTTCATCAAATAATACAAATTATCTACTGTTTCGTGGTTTTGTGTGGATTTTTGTGGAGAATTCTCGCTGTTTTCCGAAGATTGATAGGAAATACTTGAGATCTACAAGTGTTTCCTATCAAAATCACTCAAGATCCTAAACTAACCATCAAATACCATTGTTGTACATGCTTGACGCCTAAATCTATATTTCGCTATCTCATCCAACTACCTCCGTAAAGGCCATAACCATAGCACAGTCATGAATTGACAAAATAGCAATACAATTGAGAAATCACAGTTATAACCACCATTATCTGCTTAATTTTATCACCAGAAATGAAACAATCATTGAAGAACAGCTTGCAGTTTGCAATCATAAATCAAAATTTCATAAATGGAAGAAGTATAAGACAATATAGATATCTGAAGAATTCTCTTAAAAGAAAGTCATATCCAGCACTATTTCTTCATTTGGAACCAAATAGATATAAAGAAAACACTTTCCTTTACACAGGGCATAGAAACCAGACTATATAAGGGCTTCAGCTCCGGCCACAATCTCCAAAATTTCACCAGTAATCTTAGCTTGCCGTTGGCGATTATAAGCAACGGAAAGATTCTTCTTCAGCTCAATAGCATTATCCGTCGCACTGCTCATAGCACTCATCCTGGCCGCAAGCTCACTCGCCAATGACTCCTGAAGAGCTCTCAGAATCTGGCTGTTCAGATACAAGGGAAGCAATGCATCCAGAATTTGAACAGGATCCTGCTCAAATTGCAAAATTGGTGAAAACGCCGGCGTAGGAGTCCTCACCGTCTCCCTCTCCACAGTCAATTTCCCTTCCTTTGTCGTCAATCGAAAAAGCTCATCCTCAGCAGCATCAACACAAACACCATTGATGTCACAAATCTCTCCCTTCGGGGATAGGGGCAACAGTGTATGAATCACAGGATCAGATTTCACCAAGGACACAAATTTCGTATACAAAAGCTCAACTTTATCAACCTCCTCGGAAACAAAAAGGGAAAAAACGTCATCTGCTATGGCCTGCGCGTCCTTGGTGGTAGGAAGATTACCGAGATCAAGAAATCGATCGACTGGAATGTGAGGCCGGCGTAGGAAATACGTATTCCCCTTCTTCCCAACCGAAATGACGATGAAATCGAGGCCTAGGACTTTGATTTCGGCTATTCGAGATTCCGCTTTCTTTAAGACGGCGTTGTTGAATCCACCGCAGAGGCCGCGGTCGCCGGTGACGACGACGAGGGCCAGCTTGCGAACAGGGCGGACTTTGGTGAGGGGGACATCGATGTCGTCGGTTTGAAGTTGGGTGTTGATGTTGTATAGGACTTCTACGAGGGTTTCGGAGAAGGGCCGGGACGAGACGACGGCCTCCTGAGCACGTCGGACTTTGGCGGCGGCGACGAGTTTCATGGCTTCGGTGATCTTTTGGGTGTTTTTGACGGAGTCAATGCGGTCGCGGAGGTCGCGGAGGCTACAGTGGATGGTGGTGGATGGACGAGGGGTGGTAGGGGCTAGTGGGGAGGGGTGGAAGGAGGAGAGGGAGGAGAGCGAGGAGTGGGATGAGAGGTGGGAGAGTTTGTGAGAAGGGAAGATGGAGAGGTGAGAGGAAGACATGGTGAGACTGAGCTGTTCAGAGTTTCCTCTCTCACTCTCTCTCAGTGGAAGAAGCAAAAGCAGCAAGTTTTCTGATTGTCGCCGCCTTCGTTCCTTTCGGGAGGATAATGAGAGGTGGAGGGAGGAGGAGGAGATTGGGTTGGGATAAGGGGAGATTTTTGACCGTTTAGGGAAGGGATTTTTTTTTTTTTTTTTAATAATCTGTTTGATTAGGGGAATATATGATTTGTGATTAAGGCTGATATTTAAAATTTTAAAAAGTATATAAATTATGAAATCAGAAGTTTTAAATATTATTTTTTGAAAATTATGAGCTCTGACTTTTTCATCCCTTTAATTGATATGATTAAGTCATCAATATTAAAAATATTCAAATATTAATCAAAATTATTTTGAAAAGTGCTCACAAAAATATAATTATATTTTCAGATTGAATGAACTCTAAATCTTGCATAATTTTAATTGAAATAAGGCTCATCTAAAAAATTTCAACGAGTGTAAAATTGAACTAATTTAAGTTCTCATTTGAGTAACTAAACAGTCAAAAAATTTATAAAATTTATAAATCATGCCCCACCAGCAAGATTCATCTACCATTTCTCTAGGCCATCACTTATACTATCATAATCAATCTCCGGAGTCATCATAAATGTCTATCCTAGTTAAAACTATTATCGAAAAAAAACTCTTACCCCAAGCAATGACCTAAGACCAATGAATCAATTGTAAATTGACTAAGGCTTCATTTGGAATTTTTATTAGGTCCGGACGCCAATAAAATGTCGTCACGTGATCTTATTTTTTACCGCGCGGCCAGACGACCCGACCCGGACCGGAACCCAATATTGCTATGTATTAGTTGATTTGTACATACCAAGGTATTGCTAGGTTTTGCTCGGTATTACTAGATAACGAGAAATACCATTCCGTCAAGACCAATACCTAGCAATACCTAGCAATACCCCGGTTTTGCTAAGTATTACTCGGTATTGTTAGGTATTGCTCGGTATTGGTCTTAACAGAGCTGTATTTCTCGTTATTGCCAAGCAATACCGAGCAATACCGAGCAATACCTAGCAATACCTAGCAATACACGAACATAGCAATATCGGGTTTCCGTTCTCGGTCGGGTCGTCGGGCAGCACGGTAAAGAGTAAGAGCATGTGGCAATATTTTATTGAAGTTCGAATGTATAGCTACGTTAGGTGTCCGGACCTAATAAAAATTCTTGGGACGGTTTCTTGCTTTACGAAGCATCAAGAAAACCGTCCCAAACAAAGTGTAAATCTCATGCAATTTGTGAATGAAGGTCTAACCTCCAAAACTTATCAAAACTTTTAAGATATATAGACCATAAATTGTAAGTCATTTATAGTGTTAGATTGCTCTCACAGAGATGAATATTTTACCCCTAAAATGACAATAGGTGACCTCCAAATTTTGGGTTGAAAACTTCAGCCAATTAGCACATACTCCTATAGGCCTCTAATTAGAGAATGTCCTCTTTAGCACTGCATATTCATTTATTATTATTAAGCTTCTTTATCAAGTGGTTATAGCTCTGTCATCTCTAATGTTGGATTGCATCATGTTAATTATTTGATTCCCTCGTTGGTTCGACACTCAGTTGCTCTTCTAATGGCTGCTTTTTGGCCCATCAATCAATCAAATAATCTTTGAGATGGACTTCATTAATGAGTTTATCAGCCCAGGATCTCATCATGTGACACTTCTCAACATTGTGGCCATGATCATTATGGTATAAGCAAAAATTAGACTCTTCTTAAGGGTAAATTATTCTGTGCAGACTCCGAATGCCGAGGATCATCTGGATTGCTGCTTATTTGTTAAGTATTTACTGTTTATTTTAAAATATTCGGTAAATAAGCAGCAAATCAGCAAAAGTCAGCAAATATTCAATCAATACTCAGCAAAAACTCATCAAATACTCACAAATGAGATGAGCATTACAAAATCTTTCTAGATGAAGCGAGGTTAGTCTTCTTTACTTGATGTGGCAAGGTTTGCAACAACGACTTCATTGATGAGAGAAAATAAGCCCTTAAATATTTTGGTGTTGAGGTAACATAAAAAAATGTTCTCCATTTTGCTAGCAAGCTCTACTAACCTATATAATGGCAATATCATTACAAAGCAACATACATAAATTATGTGAGTATTTTATACATTAGTAGAAAAAATTTCAATCCATTTGATATAACACAACAATACCAAGCAAAGCAACCAGATATAATGGACCCTTTATACCTTCCTCATTCTTTATAGAAACTTCAAGGAATGTATTATACAAAGAAAGGAAATCAGAAAGAAGAGCTTCCATTTATTACTGAGTTAATATCAAACGCTGCATCCTACCAAAGCACTCAAGAGAGAATCCAGTGAAAAAAGGTACAAAAGGAGGAGAAAGGAAGAAAAAAATAGACAGCCCTCGGATTAACCAAACGCTCAAAATCAAATTATACACCACAAATGTTTAAATTGCAGGTAAACTCTTCAGAGGCAGATTAGGTATGCCTAGCTGGTTGCTGGAGTCCACTTCTCATCATTGCACAGAATTCTTCATAGTTTATTCTTCCATCCTGAAGTTATTACATGGAACCATTGTCAAGAACAGCACATGCACTATACATAATAAGGGAAATTTGAATATTTGTCTAAAATCTATAATTTTATTAATTTCATTAATTTATGAAGAAAGGGAATAGTTTTCCAATTTTTTTTAACTAGTCAACATCATTGAGGTTTCGTTTGGGACGGCTTTTTTACTGTTTCATAAAGCAGTTTTTTAATACAAAAATTTAAATTTTTTAACTAAAAAGCTGCTTTAATAAGCAATAAAAAAGTCGTCCCAAACAAAGCCTAAGCTTTCAACTTCTTTATAAACAAGGATACTTCAAAACTAATGATAGGATCATCCAAGACCTTGAAATTTTTGATGAGTTCGATGAATTATTAGGTTCACATCATCATCATTAGCCTTATTCTAACTATTTGGGATCAGGTTTAAGAAATCTCATTTTTTATTCACTGTTGTTTATAAAATATTCTACTTCACAAAGGAGTAAAACTGTTAAGGAACAAAAATACAAATTTTCCATATAGTAAAACATTGGGTATGAACACTTACATTATCAGTGTCAACCTCTAATATTATTTCCTTTATTGTAGCTGCATCCCCCATACCATGTTCCTCCATTGCAGTTTCAAGTTCATCTCTTGTGATGAATCTGAAGAAAATTGCAGGAATGTTAAAAGCAATAAGTGAGCTATCAATCTTGGTACTGAGCGGTAGCTAAATAGTTTATCAGTGCAAATAGAGATAACATCTCATTTGCAGTAGACTCACCCACTATTATCTTTATCAAAATACTGAAAGGCGCCATATAAGTTCTCCTCCCTTTCCAGCTTGTGCCTATGCATTGTGGCAGTTATAAATTCAATGTAGTCAATGGTCCCATCCCCGTCTACGTCGGCCTGAGAGAGAAAAATCATTTATTTATGAGAAAATTAAGTAAAAAGGACAAACATAGATATTGATATGTTATGGATCAACTTACAGCATCCATTAGTTGTTTTACTTCAACTTCAGAAAGCTTTGAACCAAGCCGTGCCAAACCCGTCTTCAGTTCTTCATATGTAATGGTACCACTACCGTCGGTGTCCATATTAGCAAACATCTGCTTTAGCCCCTTAATTTCTTCCTCGGAGAGGGTTTCCGCGATAACCTTAAATTTGTTCAAATATCAGGAATGTAATGCAAATAGTTGGGATAATGATGCGGAGCATTTTAGTCATAGTATTCCTTAGGAGTACTTTATTTAAGTTTTTTTACAAGTTTGTTACTAGTTTCTAGAATGTTCTAAAAATGCTCCTTAGGACTAGCTTATTACAAGTTTCTAGTATATTCTTATTAGCCTATAAATAGGCAAAGTATTGTAGAAAGAAGATATTGATGAAAATATATTCTCTTTGAAGCTTTTTTTAAGCTTAGTTCTTGTCTTTGTTCCCTGGATTGGGAATTCCCTTCAAGCAGGTCCAATTCTTCCGACGATCACCACATCATATAAGGCTAATGATGATGATATCATGAATGTAATAACATGATATTTGTTTCAATATGATTTAAATGTGAGTGTTATGTGTCAAATATTGCATGCTTATTTCAATGTTATTGTGTTATTGTGTTTAAAAACATCTACAAGATCAAAGTTATGATTTTGTGAGACTTAAGATGTTACTGTGTTAAGACATAAATGTCTATTTAAGATGTTGGTAAAACCAACAAATAGCCTCCTTAAACAACATGGAATTACATAGCTAAGTCTGTAAACCAAACAGAAGATGGATTAGCCAAGAGCATTTTATATTGACCAACCTTCAAGGCCAATTTCTTCAGCTTATTCATCGCTCGGAATTGCTTCATCCTAGTTAGAACTGCACTATCTATGGGTTTATCAGATGCGTCGCCGCCTTCTCTAATCCAAGGATGCTCTGAAATATAACCATACAAAAAGCTAATCTAAGAATGTAGATGATGTGAAGTTATAGAAACACAAAACTCCAAAAAATGAACACAAACCAAGAACTTGAGCTGAAGTAATTCTCTTTTTCGGGTCCTGGGTAAGCATTTTCCTAACCAGATCCTTAGCACTCGCTGAAATAGATGGCCAGGGTGAACTTTCAAAGTCAATCTCACCTTGCAAGATAGAATCAAATATTCCTTTTTCGGTTTCTGCAATGGAAAATTTAAAAGATGTTGAAAATGCAATATAAGAAGCTTATAGCATGCATAAAATACACTATGAATCATGTATCACCTGCCCAGAAAGGAGGCACACCACTGAGAAGAATGTAGAGAATAACTCCTGCACTCCAGATATCTATTTCTTTACCATAGCTACGTTTCAGTACTTCTGGAGCAACATAATAAGCGCTTCCAACAATATCTTTATAAACTTTTCCTGTATGGAGTCCATGAAAGTTCAGTGCTTATTGATGGACTAAAGTACATTCATAATGAAGAAATATGGACAAAAGCAAATGAGAAGAAGGTTGGAATCACAATAAAATGATAAAAACTTATGATTGTGAAAACTCTAATTCACATCATTTCAAGATTTTTAAGTCCACAAGAGAGGGTTATTATTTAAGGTGCTATTTGGGATCTATTTCTATTTTAATTATAATTTTTATTTTAAAAAAGAACGCCTGGTTTGTAGCTGTTTTTATTTTTTTGTTTTTGAAAACAAATCAAGTTATATTTGAAAAAGTCAATAAAACAGAATATATGATTAAAGACTGTAAATGATATAAATACAAGAATGTTATCATTAAAAAGCAATTCATCCAATAGATTCAAATCAAGTTTGGGACTTCTTACTTCTTCTTAAAGCTGCTTTCTAGTACAAAAGTTTTAATTTTTATACTACAAAGCTACTTTAAGAAGTAGTAAGAAAGCTATCCCAAATGAAGCCTCAATCAGCAGCGGAGCCTTGCATTGGGTACCCATACCCACAACCACTCATGTACCCACCCATTCCCAATGGACATGGGTGGTTATGGGTACGCCCATAACCTCATGGGTGGGGGTATGAGTGGGTACTCACCATTGGGGGATAAACCGATTTACATTATTAATCACCGTATGCAGTATATTACAATAATCTTCAATAGACAGTGAACAACATTGAACCGCACTGCGACTACAATAAATTTTGATATGTAGTTTGAAAGTTTGAAGTCAGAGTAATGGGCAACAACCTCAAGGCCATCAATCCGTAGCAGACTGCATTAAAAAAGCATGGAAAGTGGGTGGATATGGGTGGGTACAACATCCCGAAAGCCACTATGGGTGGGCGTGGGTGGGCAAAGCCTGCCCATGCAGAGCATGGATATCCAATGGGTACCCAACTAGGACCCCATGTAGGGCTTTGGTCAACAGGTAATAGTTATAGCAATTCTCATGTTATTGTTAGCATATACCCTCATTACACAAGAGTGGATATAAGGCATCAAGAGTGATTGTTTGCTGAATAATCCGGATTCCTGATTTAAACGGATTATAAATGGATGGCAGTCCATTTAATGTGTGTAGTATAACATCTTCAACATCTATATGACCTCCCGAAGACGATATGTTGTCCACAAGGGCTTTAACTTGAGCAAGGTATTGCGTCATGGTGAGATCTTTCATTTGGACATGATGTAATTCATTTTTAAGTTGAATTACACGAGAACGATTCGTAGGTTGAAGTCGTTTCTCCAAGGTTACCCAGATTTCATGCGCAGTAGTCAGAGAAATGATGTAAGGAAGAACTGAAATGGAAATAGTGGAAAGCAAGGCTGAAACAAGATTCTGATCTATCTGTTTCCAAAGGCGCAGCTCTTCTGCATTTGCACCTGTAGACGAAACAACCGGAGCAGTGACAGCGCCGGTCAAAAAACCTTCAAATCCATTAGCTGAGAACAGCTTGAAAACTTGAAGATGCCAAATGGAATAGTTCTCATTTGTAAGAGAGGTAGGCACAATGTGCTTCAAGTTACTCATGAGAAACTTGAGAGAAGAGGGAATAGAGAACTCTGTCATTGCGGCGGACAGAGACGACGATGCTGCTGGAGCAGAAGCCGACGATCCTTCCGATGCCATTTGAGGAGACGACCTACAGCTCTGATACCATGTAAGCAGCCATCTTCATAACCTGCACAAGAAGCAAACCGAAACCAAGAACAGAGAAGAAGAAGGTTTTCAAGGAAACTTAGCCATCCTGTTTTACTCATTGCTGGAGAAGTTTATAAGGCAAGCTAATACACCCGCAGGGAACATCCGCTGCATACAACGGCTAAAGGCTGCTCTGGAGACAGCGCACAGAGAATCAACAGAAGAAGTGCTACTTTACTCATGTTGACATTAGTGGAGTAGTTTAAGTAACAAGTAATGAGGGTATATGCTAACAGTTATAAGCATGACATATCAATATGCAAGTAAAAAAGTGCTTTTAAATGGGATAAAAAAAAGACCTTCCTCAATGAAAACCGAGAGCCCAAAATCAGTTGCCTTAAGCATAGCCCCCTCATCCTTGGTTGCAAGCAAGAAGTTCTCAGGCTTGAGATCCCTGTGCATAACACCCATGAAATGACAAATATTCACCACATTGACTATGTCCCTGCAAATACTCGCAGCCGCTCGCTCTGAGTAATGGCCCTTCGCAATTATTCGATCAAAGAGCTCTCCACCAGCACAGAGCTCCATCACAAGATGAACTGAATTCCTGTCCTCATATGAACCCTTGAATTCTACAATATTTGATTGGCCTGTTAAGTGTTGCAAGATTTGCATCTCCCTCTTGGTATCCTCCTTATCATTTTTATGAACAAGTTTGCGCTTTGAGATCGACTTGCAGGCGTAAGAATGACCTGTGGCAATCTCCTTGCAGAAATAGGTGACGCCGAATTGGCCGCGGCCAAGCTCCTTGCCGAGTGTATAATGGCTGCGAACATCCTCAAATGGCTTGCCAAGGATTGTGTTATTGGTTGGGGCAGACTTGGGTGGAGTTGGAATCGGTGGGTTTGGCTTAGCCGGAGATGGTGGAGCATAATGGGTTTCCGGCGATGGACGTGAGGGTTTCACCGGAGGTACCGTCGCGGGAGGCTTATGGGAATGGCCATTGGCTTCCATCCCTGTTCTTTTCCCTTTTCCACAGCAAGATCCCATCTTTCTTCTTCCACAGTCGATACTTCTGATTTTGATATTGGATTCAAATTCTTTCTAGGAATCCTTGATGATCCTAATCTTTACAAAATCTGGAGTTTTAAACGCAGGGAAAAGAGTATGTTTAGGGTTTGAACTTCGAATAAAAACTCAAGCCAGATAAGAAATCCCGTGAAGTTTTCTAAAAGACAGCCGATAAAAGAGACACCTTGCAAGTTAACATAAGATCAAAACGGAGAGAAACAATGCAACGGAACAGGAGAAAAACGAGAAAATTTTGAATTTGCTTCAAACGCTCTCCAGAAATTCCACGGCAAGAAAAAGTAGAGGAGGAGAGGGCTGGTTTTTCAGCTTTTGAATACCAATTAACCCCCAAGCAAAGAAAAGAAATCGCGTGAAGCTTTCTCAAGAGACCAAAAACCAAGAAAAGGCGACACCTTGCAAGTTAAGAAGATATCAAAATGGCCAAAATCATTTTTTTCATTTTTTTTCCTTTCAGTGGAAGAATGATGGGAAGGAACCGCGTTATCCAAATTAAAAAAATAATGACAGGAACGACTCAGAATCTGATAAAATGTATAAAGGAGGAAGAAATGGAAAGGAAAGCCTGTTAGCCGCCATATTGCGTTAACAGATCAATGGCAAAAGAAGTTGGGCTCTTTCCAACGAAAAAATGATTCACGGCCATTATTTTATTTAAATTCCTAAATTTAGGATAGGAATGTGGGACGAACGACGAAGTCTTATAAAGAAAAGAAGAAGCTGGATGGTAAATATAATTTTTATTCCGTTAACCAGTGATTAAGCGCCATGTGTTTTCGTGGGAGATGTAAAGAATGCGACCGTGAACAGAGGAGTCTACAGAAGTAGGAGGCGTTCTATGGAGCTCCATCATTCATGGATCCGTTTTGGTCATATAAATAAATAATTGTAATTAATTTTAAAATAAATATGTTTATAGTGATATGAATATAATATAAATTAATTTTTTAAAATTAAGAAATTTATGACTCACGCTAGAGGTGTCAATTTTTGACACGACCCGAAACATGACCCGAACCCGACCCGGAAAAATTCGAGTTATGGTCAACCCGAACCCGAAACGGGTCGGGTTTGGGTTCAACAAATCAACCCGTTTTAAAAATCGGGTCGGGTTCGGTTTGATCCAGTAACCCGAAAATGACCCAAAATTGGCACAAAAACTCCTATTTGACCTCTCGAAATTGACCCGTTTTTTACTCGATTTTGACCCGAAAATCAAATATTGACCCTATTTTTTACCCGAAAACTAGCAATTTTAGGTCAACTTCGGGTCATTCGTGTCGGGTTGGGTTGACCCGAACTCAAATCGGGTTGACCCGGAAACTGACCCATTTTTAAAAACGGGTCAGGTTTGGGTTGACCAGAATAGTGCCGGATCAGTTTCGGGAACCCAACCCACACCCCTAACTCACGCTCTTCAAAAATTTGATTAGAATATCATGAGTCTAATTTGTTTGTATTATAATAGTTTTTATAAGACTTTGGCTTTTTTTTTTGTTTGGGACATTTAGATCATTTATGACAAATTCATACACACAACGCATATACAAGAACTCCAACCCATCTCTTAGTTGTAAGCTTAAGCTCTCAACCAAGAGGCCAATGTGAGCTGTGTTAAGACTTCAGCTTCGTTTGGGATGGGTTTCTTTCTACTTCTTAAAATAGTTTTTAAGTACAAAAGCTTTAGTTTTTGTACTAAAAAGTTGCTTCAGAAAGCAGGAAGAAAGCCGTCCCAAACGCATGCTTAATTATTTACAATGATTGTTGGTTGTTGAGAGAGATTTTGCTATTTATTCTTAATATAGTATTATGATTTTTTTTATAGTATCATGATTTGTTAATCATGAGTGTGTATAATTAGATTTTGTTTGGGATATCTTTTTAAATTTTTTTCTTTTTAAACCATAACTATAACTTCTGTTTAGCTACTATTTTTTCATTGCTTTCAAAACAAAATGTTGTAATAGGAAGCTACTTGCTTTCTAAATCAGCTTTCAAAAAAGTTATTTTTTCATAGCAGGTACACAATCACATTTATAAAAGACTACAACTGTCTCAAATGAATCCTTAATGCTCTTCCTTATCTAACGAAAATAGAGCAAAGTTACACTGAGAAAGTTATGAGTCAATTTATCTCCAAATTTGGAGCCCAAACAATCCAAATTCGTAGCTCAACCCGGCTCAAATTTATAGCCCAACCCAGCCCAAATTCACATTCTAACTTGTATATTTTTCATGTAGCTTTTTTTAGTCTCATATCAAAAGGGAGTTTGACATTGTTGCTTTAACTCTTTATATAGTATGAAGTACCAACATCTTACAAGAAAATATATATGGAAGATGACATTTATATACCATTGTTAAGTTTATCTTAGTTTCTAATATAAATATTTTAAAGATACAAAAATATTTAATAAACTAAAATATACTATTTGAATTTTAATTAAAATATAAATAATTTTTTTATATAATCGGCTGCTTCTACTAAATCAGGAGAAATTATTCTATGCGGACGCCGAACGCCGTCTGAAGACCAACCAGAATGCGTCACATCACCCCTTCACTCGGTACCGCTAACGTGACACATTCTGGTTGGTCTCCGAACGACATTCTGCGTCTGACTTCCGCACAGAATAATTTCTCCTAAATCATATCATATTCGACATTTTTCTGGTGGAACTAAATTCGAGTGGGTTATCCGTGAGACTTAGGCCTCTGTTAGGCCTTTTTATCATTTCATCATTTGCTGTTCAATATACCACCTTTGGAGGGAAAGAAATGATAGAAAATTTTGCAGCACTTATGCATCTTCTGCAACCATATGTCAAAAGATAAAATGTGTCGTAGTCTCTAAATTTTTGAAATGAAAAAATGGACATTCATTGTTGGACTTGCTTTAAATCGAGGTCCCTTCTTGTTCTATTATGGACATTCGACACTTATGGTATGTCCGAAACTTTCTACTTTGGTTATGAATTGTTCTCTTCTTACTGGCTAGGATGATCGAATTGCTCATTCCTTCACCTTGGAAGGCAATATTTGGCACCTCTGCAACCAGGATGATCGAATGATTGCAATTCCTGAGCCCTTTGGTTATGTTTCTCCAATTTGGTGTTTTTTTTTTTTGCTAATGCAATTTTTTTATACACCTTTCTTTTAGCTGGGTGTTTTTTGGTTCCTTCTTTTTTGCTCTGTGCTTTTGCACATTTTTGATATATTCTCTTAAAATTTTCTTCAATTTTCATAATGGATGTGAAAAGTGCAAACTACACGAGTCATGTTTGGGTTGCTGGATCAACCCGAACACGACCTGATTTTTAAAACGGGTTGATTTGTTGAACCCGATCCATTTCGGGTCCGAGTTGACCTGAACCTGGACTTTTTTGAATTGGATTCGGTCGGTTTAGTGTTGGATCAAAAATTGACACCCCTACTCACAACACAAAAGGGGCGCCATCATCATGATGTGAAAAGTGCAAACTACACGATTCACAGAACACGTGCGAAAGGAGTTCATTGGTATCTTCTACTCCGCATGTCTGCTTACGCCTCAAGAGAAAACAAGAAATACTCAAATAATAGTATAAAAAGAGCCGGAAAATGATGAAGTATAATGACCACTGGTAATCATAACAGAAAAGTCATGAAGCACGTGCGAAAAAGGAGGACCGGCCTGACTTGCAACGACCTTATAAGCTACCCCACATTTCAAATAAATACAAATAAATATAATTATGAACCATCTTATAAAAAATTCATATTAACTGGAAATAAAACTTGAAAAGGGATCAAATAAATTTATATTATTTTGTTATAGAATCATTTTAAGTATTTATCAACATGATATGTTAATATGTGAAATCTTATGAAATTATCTTTCCTATATTTATTATGACTCATAAGTATTAATCTAAATGGTAATTATAAATATTTTTGGTGGGGTGTTATATTCATTGTCAATTTGATGTGTGAAATGAAGACTTATTTATATATTTTTGATATAATGTTTTATTTATTTTTATCAAAATTCGAAATGTTATATTAGACTGCTTAATATGATCGCTTTGATCCTTTATCATATCAGAATGAAGCGATTTTAGGATCATTTGATTTAACATTGATGTTGATTATAAAAAATTCTAATTTGAATAATTGCATTGTGATTCATAATTGATCGAATGATTTTGTGGTTGAATGATTGTTCTCAAGAGAATAAATCTTTCAATATAATTTAAATTAATGGCCTATTATCATCATTTATTGGTGGGCTTAAAGTTAATCCATAAACATTCTTGAAATTATTTATATCAATTTAATCATAAAAAATTTGACCTGCCAACTATGAAGCTATATGATTAGAATATAAAAATTAGAAGTTTTGATTATACATATGGAAAAAAATATCGACAATCCAGTTAATTCTTCAGCAACTATAGTTCATCAGCAACCTCAAGCAATTAGGACATGCGGATTTCTTCCTTGGCATTTAAGTACTCTTAGCCTACTCTAGTCTCTTTCTTATTAGAGCAACAAGATTAAACAAGTATTAGATTTCTACTGTTGTCGTGTGTATAGCTTAAAGGGTTGTAAATTGTTTAAATAGATCTGTATATCTATATGTGAAGGTTAAGCAATAACATTTTCTAGTTTCTTCTTCTTATTACATTTTCTGTTTACGGTACATTTTCCCTTCTCTTCTCTGCTAACTCAAGAAACACAAATCTTGAGTTTCTACATGGTATCAGACAAGGCTACCTGATCCCGGGCAACAATGGCGTCTTCTTCTACATCCCAGACAGAAGGAAATACAACGACATCGTCATCTTCAACTCCGGCAATATCTTCTTCCTTAAAATTCGTTCTATCCAATCTCAAAAATGTCGTTCAAAGTCCTCTCTCTCCGACAATTATCACCTATGGCGTTCTCAGATTCTGAAGATCTACCGAGCTAATGGATTTTCATCCTTTCTTGATAGCTCCACACCGATTCCGGAACCATCCTTAGCTTCTCCAGATGGCAGCACCACTCCGAATCCGGAGTATGCGCAATGGCTTCTAACCGACCAAAATTTGTCGGCGGCCATATGCTCAACGATATATGCGTCAATTTTACCTTACGTATTGCATCTTGATTCAACCTCTGAAATATGGCAGACTCTTAAAACCCGGTTTCAAGCAACCAACCGTTCTAAAGTGATCCAGCTCAAGAACGAGCACTATCATATTTCACTCAAGAATTCTACCATGGTGCAATACTTGAACGAGGTAAAAATTCTGGTAGATCACATTGCGGCCGCTGGATCCCAAATTGATCCTGAAGAAATAATTCTTCACATTCTTAATGGGCTGCCATCGGCGTACCAATCGTTCAAAACATCCACCCGCACGATGGTCACCCAGCTCAGCCTTGATTAAATATACTCGCTTCTAATCAGCGAGGAAATTCATATCGCAGTTGACAATGCAAGACTAGTCTCCTCGGCGGAACAATCACATGCTCTGTTTGTTAACAGAGGGCGTGGTCGTCGACCAAGAAATCGTCCACCCATCAACTCCAATCCACCTTCAGAAATTTCCTCCACAGTCACGATGCAGTGCCAGATCTGTCTCAAGAAAGGACACTCGGCGATGGACTGTTGGCACCGATCAAACCTTCAATATATACCACGATCGGCCAAACCTCAAACCAAAGCATTGCTTGCGGATACAAATCAATCCCGTAAGGACTGGTATCTGGACTCCGGTGCCTCTTCGCACATGACCAGATCACTAGACAATCTTTCCATCTCAACACCATACCAGGGATCCGACGACATTGTGATCGGTGATGGGAGATCGGTTAGCATTGAAAATTCCGGTCGTGGTTTGCTACCGACTCCCTCTTGTAAGCTCAATCTATCTCATATTTTCACACACCAGCTATTCAATACAATTTATTGTCTATTTCTCAATTAACTAAAGAAAATAATATTTCTATTACATTTGATCCAAGCGGTTTTGTGTTTAAGGATATGCAGACACATCAAGAACTTCTTCAGGGACCATGCCGTGACGGACTCTATCCGTTATGGTCTCCGGCCGTCTCTGCAAAACCTAAGGCACTCCGGACCTCAATCAAGAACTCGATCCAGTGGCATCAAAGATTGGGTCACTCCAATCAACGCACACTGGCCTCTATTGCTTCATGTAATAAACAATTGAAAATAGATAATACCGTTAATATTTGTCATCCCTATAATAAATCCAAGACTCATATGCTTGGCTTTGAACATTCTTCTATTAGACAAACATCTATTCTTGTGTTAATTCATACGGATGTATGGGGTCCGGCTCCCGTTGCATCTAATACTGGTTACTTGTATTACGTCACATTTGTGGACAACTACTCTCGATTTACGTGGTTTTATCCTATGCGACGTAATTCAGAAGTCATGACTATTTTTACAGAATTCAAAATGCATATTGAGAATGCAACTTCTCAAAGAATCAAATGTATTCGTACGGACGGCGGAGGAGAATATTCGAGCTCGGCCTTCTTGCAATTTCTTAATCAACATGGCATATCTCATCAAACATCATGCCCATATACGCCTGAACAAAATGGCGTCGCTGAAAGAAAACACAGACATCTCGTTGAAACTACTCGTGCAATGATGAATATGGCTCATGTTCTGCACACATACTGGACGGATACAATGATCACTGCCACTTATCTTATTAATTGTATGCCTTCTCCTAACACTAACAATATTTCTCCAATTGAACTATTTTATAACAGGACACCTGACTACAAAGCGCTACGGGTATTTGGCTGTGCTTGCTTTCCTTACATTCCGACTCAATTTCGAAATAAACTTCAACCCAAAGCAACTCTATGTGTCTTTCTGGGGTACTCGCTTAAGTCGAAGGGGTACAAGTGTTTAGATCTAAACACAAACAAAATTACAATCTCCAGAAATGTTAGATTTGATGAAAACTATTTCCCCTTTGCCATGGCCGAACCGTCCAACAACCACTCTCATCAGGACATCTCACCCCTATTCCTAACTCCCATCGCTACAATTCCGACCACTAGACACACACAGAACAAATCAGCAAGCAACTCGATGCAGAACACTCAGCACCTTCAACCAACGAATATATCCGAGCCCATCTCGGTTACTTTGCCTATGCAAACAAGCACTAAGCAGACCATTCCAAGCCAACGATCCGAAGGCCATCATATGCAAACAAGGAAAAAAACTGGATCCCTCAAACCAAGGATTTGACTCAATCTGTTGCATAAAACCGTGGCTTCATCACCGGATCAAGCCCCTTCATCTTTTCATGAGGCCAATAAACACAAAGAATGGTGTGAAGCCATGTCGTCAGAATTCTTCGCACTACAAACTCAAGGTACATGGAGTCTTGTTCCACGATCAACTGACAAGACGATACTAGGATGCAGGTGGACATATCGGACTAAACTTCACGCAAACGGATCTATTGCTTGATACAAAGCAAGACTGGTTGCTCAAGGCAACAATCAAGAATTCGGGCTCGACTACACCGAGACGTTCAGTCCCGTGGCAAAGCTACCCACAATAAAGATTCTTCTCACCGTAGCTCTTCACAATAACTGGAAGGTACATCAACTCGACGTTGCTAACGCATTCTTGCATGGACGGCTCACAGAAACGGTATACATGAATCAACCGATCTAGTTCGTAGATACCACACTTCCAGATCATGTTTGTATTCTTCACAAAGCCATCTATGGTCTCAAACGAACACCTCGTCAATGTTATAACACGTTCACCTCGCATCTTGAATCTATCCATTTCAGTCAAAGTACATCCGATCCTTCATTCTTTATATTTCGCAAGAATCACATTCAATTATTTTTGTTAATTTATGTTGACGATATACTACTAACGGGTAACGATTCTCAAGCTTTGAATCAAGTGGTTCAACTTCTACATCGTCAATTCACAATGAAGCATCTCGGTGAGGTACATTCATTTCTTGGTATACAAATTTCTCACACCAACAATGCTTATTTTCTTTCATAGTCCAGCTATACGAAGTACATCCTTCAATTAGCAAAACTCAGTGAATGCAAACCTTTGGCCAATCCTACGTGCACAAAACTACCTCAAGATTTCGCTCCCGATCGAGTACTCTCGGATCCCCATACATACCGACGAACCACGGGATCTCTAGAATACTTGATTCTCACTCGACCGGACATCGCGTTCAGTGTGAATCTTCTGTCTCAACATATGCACAAACCATTGCCACATCACATCTACATGCTCAAACGACTGCTCCGCTACCTCCAAGGAACGATCGAGTTCGGGATTCCTATTACAAAGTCTAATATGCGTCTTACTTCATTTTCAGATGCTGACTGGGCGGGTGATCCAGTTTCAAGGAAATCAACCTCAGGATACTGCTTGTTTCTCGGGAATATGATCATTTCTTGGACAGTCAAGAAGCAAACCACCGTAGCACGCTCCTCTACGGAATCCAAATACCGGGCTTTAGCCGCTCTCACGGCGGACATCATATGGCTTCGGAGAATTCTAACAGACTTCGGCATTCATCAAAATTCTCCCACAGACATCTACTGTGACAATACATCGGCAATAGCTATAGCCAACAACTCGATATTTCACGCACGCACAAAACATATTGAGATTGACCATAGATTCATCAGGGACCATATTCATCAAAGCACTATCCGCCTATTGCCTATCAGTACCATATATCAAACGGCGGACATCTTGAGCAAATCCATGTCTACTCCTCGCTTCCACACACTCAGGAACAAACTGACAGTCATCGACAAATCATCAGTTTGCGGGGGCATATTAGAGCAACAGGATTAAACAAGTATTAGATTTCTACTGTTGCCGTGTGTATAGCTTAAAGGGTTGTAAATTGTATAAATAGATCTGTATATCTGTATGTGAAGGTTAAGCAATAACATTTTCTAGTTTCTTCTCTTATTACATTTTCTGTTTACGGTACATTTTCCCTTCTCTTCTCTGCTAACTCAAGAAACACAAATCTTGAGTTTCTACAATTTTCAATCAGGAACAATATGTCATTAACCTAATGAAAATGTTATAAATATGTCTAAATATAAAACATCCATTTCTATCACTATAAAACCTGCCGATTCTAACTTCAACATTGATTTCGACAATTCCTCTCAGTATCATCACATTGTTGGTACTCTATTATACCTTAAAATAACCTAATTGGGCATCACATTTGCTGATAATCAACTATGTCAACACAGTCATCACCCTCCAATCTGCCATTTTCAACTCTTCAAGCATGTCCTACCCTACATCAAAGACATTACCCACTTTAATTTACACATTTGTTGTAGAGCAATATATCCATAAAGGACTTACTCCGACTCCAATTAGGTAGGGATTAGCATGATCATAAATAAGTAATAGTTAGTGCTTAAGCTAAGTATCTTGAAATTGACTACAATTTTATTCTCAAATACATCATTATCTATATAGAAATTTAAGCCATTCACATCGACTCTCATGATCAACTCACCGGTGTATTCACAAAACCCCTATCAATACCAAAATTTTAACATTTATGTGATAAGTTGACACACCATTCTCGAACTCTCAATTTCAGAGTAGGAAAAGTATTGCTTATCACTGCTTAAACATTCAAGCATATAGAGCAAATGTCTCTTTCACAACTATCATACTCTGCAATGATATAGCTTAAATGGAGTTGGACAAACAATATACTTTAATAAATACAATTTATTATTATTCCAATTTAAAATTTTTCTAATTTGAGTTTATATTATAAAATAATTTTAGTTACTATAATTTCTGCTTTAATAAATATAATTAGCACCTAATGACATCCATATGTCCACTAATATGCTAATCAAACTAACTTGGATGTTGCTCTCTTATAAGTCATAACTAATTATCTTAGTATTCTTACTCTCCTTCAATATTTCATTAGTTCTAAGTCATCCCTCTTAAATCACTTTCACTTTTGAATGAAAAATTGCTTTGTGAAATATGTTAAGACTTAGGCTTCGTTTGGAATAGCTTTCATCTTGCTTTCTAAAACAGTTTTTTAGTGCAAAAAATTCTTGAATTTAAAATTTTTGTATTAGAAAGTTATTTTAAAAAGCAGTACGAAAGCTATCCCAAACAAAACCTTAATGAAGAAAAATATCCTGAACAATAATGAAATGACTTAAAATTATTAAAATTCATAATTAAAACACTCATTGATGCCAATTATCTCATAATGAAATTGTAATTTTCTTAAAACAAACATTAAGAATAGTGATGCCATAATAATATTTGAGTCAAATAAATAGTTTGTTTTTTAGAAAGGGTTGTGTGCTTTGAAATTGTTAGTTTTAAAATAAAAGAAATGCAATATAAAATTTCAAACACTTTGAAATTTGCTATCTAGTTCAATTTGTATGCCTTTGATCACTGACTGCCACAACCATCATCAATCATTACTACTAGTAGTCACCATTGACCACCAGCCATCACCATCGTTGGACTTTTCATTACATTTATTTTACATCAAATCAAATAAAAAATAATTTTTTATATTTATTTTACACTCATATAATTAACTCAATTTTTTTTTTTTTTAAATTATATGCTATTTACTCTGTATTCCTTTTACAGCAATGCAAACGGCCCTTCATGAACAATTATTACGTCCTCCGACCGGATGCAGAGGAACATCCGGTTGTAGGCAAAATCGCGCCTATACAAGAGAGTTTTATATGCAAGAATGGTTGACCGGATGCAAAAAACTCGTATCGATATAGGCACGATTTTACCTACAATCGGATGTTTCTTGCATCCGGTCAACCGGACCAAATAAAATTCCTCATGTAACATCTTTTATTGAACAAAGCCTTCCATTGGTGGACATGGGCTACGAAGGCTACAATGCTAATCGTTTGGCCCATGGGCTTTAGGTTAATTTGGAATTCCTCAGATTGTGCATGAGGCGGTGGCCAGATCCGCCTTAACAGAGTCTGCGCCCGCTTCTCTCTCAGCTCTCTTAAAGCGTTTTCATCCGTTTCTTTCCTCCCGCATCTAACCTTCACTGCTCGATTTTCAGGTATCTTTCATCCTTAATTTTATAGAAGTATCAGTCCAATCGAGTTTTCCGTTTATTTTTCTGGTTTTCTTCTTACTTTGTATAAATTTTTAATGAAATTTCTGATACGAATCAGGCTAGCATTTGGATTTTGAGACGAATAATTTCATTATTTCGCATCGATTTCTTTATGGCTTTGGGTTTTTTATATTTGGTTTCGGTTAATTCATGCTGTTTCTGAGATTTTATGGACGTCTGTGCTTGAGATTTTGTTTGCCTGGGAGATTAGCGTTAGGTTTTTTGCAGGAAATTTTAATTAGGTTTTGTTAGGGTTTAATTTGTATCTGTTTGTTAGCCGATGCCGTTTATCTTCTACTTTAATGGATTCAGCTTGTTTATGTTTCCGGATTCGAGATTTGGTAGATTGGTTTGCTGGCACCCGATTTGTCCGGGAACTGTGCGATTGTTATATTTCGAATCTCCGTGGACTTTGTTTTTTAAATAATGTTTATGGTTAGATCGACAAGTTTGTGTTGAGTTGAGTTCTCAGATTTAGGAATTCTAGGTTTTTTTTTTTAATGAATTATAGGCTTGTTAGCTCATCTGTGCAATTAGAAGTAGTATTTTTTTTTTCTTTTGACGGGTTATGAGGAACAAAAGCATTTGATTTTTGTTGAGTAACTTCTTAGTTGCTGGTAGAGATTACATTAGAAATTTTAAGATGGTTAACTGCAGGATGGATACAAATTCACCTTTAGAGACTACTGATGGCTTCAATGAAGAAGTTAGGGAGACTCTAGCTGAAAAAGTGGACTTAAATACATTTAAAAGCGAAGAAGCTCCACATAATGAAATGAAAGTTTTTTCAGACGAGGGCTATGCGAGTCCCCCAGTGCCTTTGTCTGAGGCTAGTGAGGAGGAGGCGCAATATACATTGAAAGAGTCTAATTTAGTAGATTCTTCATTGCCAGTAAATGAATTAGATGAAGCTGAGAGAAAAACATCTGATTATTGCATTGAAAGAGTGGGAAGCCGTGATGAGGATTATGAGAAACATGAGGATGATCTTGATGCTGATACAGATGTTAAAGACTATGTAGAAGATGGAGATTTCAATCACCATCATAAAAGTTTTTCGGATGAAGGAGACAATGACCACTATGATTCAATCGGTAGGGAGTATTATGAAAAGCCTACCACACAGTCTTCTACCCTCAATGATGCCACAAATGCCAACTATGACCAAGTCTCTGTTGACCTTCAGAATGAGCGAATTGAAGCTAATGAGGAACTAGATGATGAAAACTTGAACCTGAACTCTGTGCGACAAAGTCAAATGAGAGGAGGTGATTACTCTTCCGAGATGGCGACACTTGAAAATGGAAGAATGGTATGGGAAAACTCTAGCCTGCAATCTACTCAAGAAACTCGAAATGCTTCAATATCTCCTGAGAGACAATTATCTATTTCTGCAGAACGGTCTCCTCATAGCCAATTACCTCCCAAAGGCCATACTTCTCCTAAGCAAGACATGCCATCCCCTTCAAATTTTGACTTGAAATCAGCACCTTCTCCACAATCATCAAGAAGAAAACATTCTTCATCCCCTGGAAAAGGAAACTTGGGTCACAAGAGAACTTCTCGAGACCATTTATCTCCTTCCAAGAGGCCAAAATCTCCTTCTGAAAGGGTATCAAAGAGAGAATCTCACAATAGGATTGATTCTCCGAGGAGACGGTTATCACGATCCCCTCGTAAGCATGACTCTCCACGAAGGAGAGGAAGATCAGTGTCAAAATCACCTATGAGGAGAAGGGGTTCTCCTGGACACCAAAGAGACCGGCAGCGCAGTCGATCAAGATCTCCAATTTCAAGGAATCGCAAAATAAGATCACCAAGGTATCCCTATCTTCATTTCTATTTACATAATTCATTGTTGAGTTTTTTTCTTGGTCCTTTGGTAGTTCAACTTAATTAGTTTATACTCTATGCTAGAAGAACGTGAGACCTTTATTTTGAATAGGTTATTTTCTAAGAACCAATAGGCTTATATCTAAAAAATTTGCTTACTTGGGTGGTAAACTTCATGGCACCTGTTGCTTGAACAATCAGTTTGAGACTTAAAAATAGTAGTATGTTTTACTTAACTTTTGGCTGGAGTATTCAAGGAAGGCAACATATATGCATGTCCTAGCTTTTAATGTTTGAGACTATAGGGCAATACTGTGTGTATATCTAACCATAATTTTCTTGTATTATTTGGTTCAAAAGTTTTTGATAAGTCTGAAAGATGTATGTTGTGTTTCTGACATTTTGGAATATTTCGTTAAACACATTAGTATGTTATGTAAAAGCTAGCCATGGAAAAGATTTAATCTGATTGTAGTATTAAACTTAAAAGAAAAATTATTCATAATCAAATCAAAATGATACTATCTAAACTTTATCAAAATGTTTTTGATACATTGCTTTTATTTATCATGCCACATCTCACTCAAGACAGAAGTTTCAACATCTTTCTGGGTATGGGAGATCTTATGTGCATCTAATATCATGCTATAAAAAACTTAAAACATATTGATGTGTCATAACTAAAGACCTTTGAATTCTTTGCAAAATCTTTATGTATCAGCTTGCAAAATACGCACTCATATTTTTCTTACCAAAATATGTAAACCAAAATATATATAAATATATATATATATATATATATATATATATATATATATATATATATATATATATATATATATATATATATATATATATATATAGGCATGTTTGATTTATCTATCAATAATTAATTAAAATTATTGAAAAATCAATCTCCATCAATTCTTCCTCCATTAATGTTCCACCAACGCAACAGACCTCCACCTTCCTTGTTCACTTGATGACTCCTTAGTGATCCATGGGATTATTTCTGCCACCTCATTAATTTGTGGATTTTGTAATAATTAATATATGATTTATATGTTTCCTGATAGGATATCCTCAAGTATTAATATTACACAAATATTGGAATAAACCAATCAACCAATTCTTGTAATGGTATTTGAGTTTTAGGTTTTTTTTCTTAGCATTGTCATACGCTACAACCTTCCTTGCTGGGTTGCCTAAATTTTACAAATCTTTTTTATTGAACTGCATTCTTTTGCTATAATTGCAACCTTTTTTATTATATTGTTGCAAATATTTCCCATTATTGCATCATTTATTGCGGCATTGCTGCAAATTGGCCCCAGTGTGCAACCATCATCATGCATTGCCACAAACATTTTCGATTGTTGCAGCCTTCATCACTTCGTTGCCCTTTTTTGTACCGTTGCTA
The DNA here is from genome assembly GCA_022539455.1 of Dendrobium nobile. NCBI lineage: Eukaryota > Viridiplantae > Streptophyta > Magnoliopsida > Asparagales > Orchidaceae > Dendrobium > Dendrobium nobile. The sequence continues at coordinate 62,741,092 of CM039719.1, read as the reverse complement.
TGACCTCGTTGACTGCATTGTCGCTTTTTTTTCTATTTTTTTCTTTGTGTGTAAAATTATTATTTTCCTTTCTATGGACAACAACAATAATATCAACATTCCCTTGGTCTCCGGTTCTCTTGGAATTGAAGGATATAATCTAAATTTAATAGGAGCGTGGCAAAACATCCATTCAATATACTAGATGAATGGAAATAACCATCTAAAATGATTGCAATTGGTTTGCAGGATCTTAAAAGGAAGAAGAATATTGGGCCATTTTAATGACAGAGAAGACAAAATATACTCTTAAGAGCACATGAAAAAACATCTATAGCAAATGAGTAATTTGCAAGCATAGAAATTCTGAACCTGAACTGTCCTACAACATATAGTAAAATCTCCAGTGTACGACTTCTTGAACAACTGATGCAGCTTGAGCTTGAAGCTGCATAAGTTGCCAATGCTTATCATGATTGAAATTATTATAAACACTTCTGTGTTTAGGTTTAAAAACCAATAGAGTAGTTTGAATCCTTTCTTATTGCAACAATCACTGATCACTTTTGCAAGTTGTAATATAGAATCGTAGCAGGGTGCCTAGTTGAAGACTAAGTTTTTTACCATTTTCACTTATCATTTGCTTAAGCTATAATGCCTTTGTAGAGTTTTATTTTAAAGCAATGAATCATAGTAAGTTGGGAAAAAAGTACGAGTATATTTGAAGAACTCAATATTAAGTGTATTATGCTACATTTTAAGCAATTTTTTATTGGGAGAACCTTGTAAAAGATATAGTTGAAGTTGCATGTGCAAGATACTATTGAAACTTGTGAGTTTTGTGTATGAAAAAAGATAGAGTTCATGGCGTTTTATGACATAATTATTTGTAAGAGGTGCTCTAATTCAAGCGCCATATAGAATTTAAGAAAATAGAGAACCAGGAGAGAAAATTGTTAGATCGGTCCATGTGGGACTGGCCCGTGCGAAACAGGCGGAGAACGCCTCTCCTGTACGCGGGGCGCAAGCCGCCCGATTCAAAGGAGCTTTTTGGGAAGGTTTTTGAAGGGGGTTTGGAGGGAAATTTTAAAGTAGGGGTTTTTAAGAGAATTCCTTTTGAATTATATGCATTAAATACTTTGTATTTTCCTTGGGTTATGGCATCTTGAATTTGGCTGATTTTGAGATCTCTTAGGTTTAGATTTTGGGCTCTAGGTTTGTCTAGAGATTGGGAGAGATCGATCATCCTCTCGAATAGAGGATCACTTGTATGTTGTTTTTTTTCTTATGTTAGTTGATTTCTTGTAATGAAATCTACTGTTTTCCTTGATTTTCATTGGAATTTGGAAGAGTTTCTCGCTGTTTTCCGAAGATTGATAGGAAATACTTGAGATCTACAAGTGTTTCCTATCAAAAATGTCAAAACATGATTGTGTGTTCCCGGTGAAGTTTCTTTTTAAGATGATGAAGAATGAAGGATTTATGAAAACCATATTATTTTTCTTGTATATTTGGCTAATATTTATTTGCCCCACATATATTGTTATGATCGGTAACTTATTCTTTTGGTTGTTTATCTGTACGCAGCAGCAAGTCTGATCCTTTTTTGTTGTGAACTTTGGCAATTCAGGGGTCAGTCTCCAAGGCGTAGATCCCCTCCTAACTACAGGTCTCGTCAACGCTCATCAAGGAGGCCATGGTCCCCTCCTGCTAATCGCAACACAGGAATTGGTCGGCCTGGTAAAAATTTATTTATTGCAGGTTTTAGTTATGTGACTACAGAAAGAGATCTGGAGAGGAAGTTCTCCAAGTTTGGCCGTGTCACTGATGTTCGCATTGTCCGGGATAAACTGTAATTTACTTTACCCTAAATGCCTATATTTATGACATTCAAAACATGACTAGGAGCGTTTATCTTAAAGATCTAAACTGTCAACCAGTTCATTTCTAATCAATTATAGTGAATTTGAAGGTTTATCCTGCAAAATTTGACTGTATTTATGACATTCGAAATGAGTCAGCAAGTTCCAAATTTTCTTGTCTATGTAAATTGTTGCTGATTCCAATATGAAATGGCTTCGTTAAACGCCTGCTTATAGAACTTTTGTTTTGGTATTTGTAAATTTTTCTGAAAATGTTTGGTAGCATTCTCTTGCCAGTTTTTCAGTGAGTTGTAGGCAATTTTATTCTTCATTTGTTGGATACAGCATTCTTCTACAGCGAAGCAATTGTACTTTAGTGCTACAGTTATTTCCCATAGATATAATCGACCTTTATTGTGCTTGTACATGTTTTTACTATATAAATATTATTGTTCTTGTGCACTCCATGACTCCCCCTAACCATGCCCTTCTCCATTTCACCTCTCCCCATGCCTAGGTAATCTCCCAAAAGGGTCGGCTTCCCCTCTATTTGTTGTCCTACCTTCAGATTACCCCGATCCACCCACCAACGGTGCTCCACACGGCGGTCCTTGATGAAAAACACTCTCAACTTCATCGTTGTCCTCTGGAATCTCCTTTTCTCGTGGTTCCACCCTAGGAATCGCCGGTGATGCTTTCGATTGCATCTCAAGCATCTTTCTCATCATCTCTTCAAAGTTCCCAAAGTGGCTCTCGATGGCCTAGAGTTTTCCCTCTACCCCAGAATATTTTTCCTCTACTCCAACCTTGAGTTGTTCCATCTCGTCCTCCAATGCCTCCATCCTTTTTACAGTCATTATTAGATCTAGGTTCCAAACCAAGAAAAAAAAGCAAAAAATCAGCAAATCTAACAAGTAAAACTCATATATAACCAATGAAAATAGGTCATCATTAAGCTCTGAGGTGACCAAATCCCCGCCAGTGAAACTATTGAAGTATTCTTCCTCTTCCTAGGAGAGGTGGCCAAAGCACTTAAAGGCCAAGTTCGTAGAAGCTATGATATCCAATC